>CABHPP010145485.1:0-74445 GCA_902168425.1 Peromyscus attwateri
TGAAAGAAAGACTCTTAGTTCCATGGACTTCTGCAAACATTTCCACAACAGGCATGGGTATGCACATGCTTGCATGGAATATGCACAGTACAGCTCAGACTTGTGAACAAGTCTCAATCAGTGCTTCACAAGAATCTCACAGTTTCTTTATGAAGTGTCCTCTTCTCTCCACTTAAATCACCACTAATTTCAGCTGACAAGAATGGGATCAATTCTTCATCTAAGTAGCACAGAGAAGATTCTAGAGAGCTCTAGAATTCCAAGGAGTTGAGATGGGAATTCAAGACCTGAACTCCTATCAAAAAAGCACACATTCTCTCTGTGTGTGCTATGAATTATAAATCTTGTAGTGATGACCTCTTCACACATAGGTAGGTAAACATTTTAATAATGTGCCCCTAAATCTTTCAGGGATGAAATATGTTTCAGAAACTTATCTATTTTCAATTAAGCTTAATTTATTTAAATACATAATCTGAGTATTATGCAGATTTCACATTCTCAGTTCTTAAACTGGGACACCTGGCAATGATTATTTTACATAGGGATTTAGAATTACATTCAGTTATTTTATGCTGATTATATATTTTATTGACTTTTCAAGATGAATTATTAACATCTCCAGAAACTTTTAAATAGATGCTAAAAAGTAATTTGATCTTTATAATATTACTGAATCTTGGTGCTGAGTTATAAACTTGTGTTTGAAATGATATTTAAACATATTGTAACTTCTATGAATTATGTTTTTAGTTATAAGTAAAAAGTATTTATTTTTACTTTATTTATTTTTATGATGTCAACATTTGGACCAAGAACCTTACTTAGATGAGTATGCTTTCACTGGACTACTCTAGAGCCCTGAAAAGGAACAAAATGTCTGAAATTTAAGACCTTTGAAATAATTTAGCAAGCTGTTTTCCTCAGGTAAGAGTAGCCTATAATAAACAGATGATTATCAAAGACTGATGGAGTGGGAGCTAGACAAATAGGTAAGAGTTCATCCACATTATCCCTTTATCCTCTTTACACTATTCTATGTGACAAGATTTGGACACTGTGGAACCAAGCCAAAGCCCACAAAGTACTGATCAGGCTCTATGACCTTCAAGTTACTCCTCTGAGGGCTTCAGGGACATTGTTCTCCTGCAATGAGTCAACCCTCATTTTTTTAACCCAGACCTTATGCTAGAAAAGCATCAAAGATTACTCTTGTCTAGATGTTAACTATTGAAGGAATGAAAGGTTCCAATCATACATATAATAATTACAGTGCAGTGATACAAACTCAGTGCATCAGACAGCTGACACTATGGAGCGTGCCAGCATGCAGAAACACTCCACAATTAAATTAGAGTCCCTAGTAGGCTGTTAGGGCAGTGAAGTGAGGTTTGGGTAGTTAAGAATATAAAAAAATGAAAGCAATGTAGGAAGAAGAAAAAAATACACACACCCAGATGTAAGTTGTTTTCTTAGTGCATAGTGTTACTTAGACTGAATTGCTCAAAAGCATGTCTTACCTGTGCCAAGAAGGAAGGACTATTTACTCTTCCTGTATTTCTTGTCCTGTTTAAATCCCCCATGGTGACAGTACTAGATACAAAGCATTATGTAACATGTATCAGTGTATGGTGGTCAAGTGATATGCAGAATACAAATCATAGAAATTAAGCTAGCCCCATGATAGAATCATAAAACACAGTTTAATTAATATGTACATATGTTTCCAGTAGTTTGTCTGATAATATTTTAGACATTTAAAAAGAATCCTCAAAAGGAAATAGCAATTTGAATCATTATTTATTTTTATGTCTCCAAATACCAGCAATATTAAATATCTTTCATATTTATACTAAGAATTTTCATATTCTGCTTTGTAAAACGTATATTTGTATTTATAATCAACTTGCTACTGAGAGGCCCACTTTGCTATTACTAATTTGAAAAGTCATTGATATATGAAAACTATTATTGCATATTTGTTATATTCCTTTTATGGTTCATGTAATTTTAACGAAACTTTTTCTTTTATTGAAAAGAGATTCTTTTCTCATACAGTATATTCTGGCTATAGTTTCCCCTCTCTCTACTCCTCCCAGTCACTCCTTTCTTGACTCATTCCCTTTCTGTCTCTCATTAGGAAAGAACAGACTTGTAAGAGATAACAAACATGACAAAATAAAATAAAAAAATGAAGCCAAAACTTTCATATCAAAGTTGGACAGGGCAACCCAACAGGAGGAAAAGAGTCCCAAGAGCAGGCACAAGAGTCAGAGACCCACTCATTCTCAAAGTCCTGAGCCCCATAAAAATACTCAGCTAATAGCTGTAATATACACTCAGAGGACCTGGTGGGATCTGTGTAGGTCCTGTGCTTGCCTATTCAGTCTCTGCGAGTTCATATATACCTTGCTGAGTTGATTCTGAGGGCCTTGTTCTCTTGGTGTCCGCTATCCCCTCTGGCTCTCACATTCCTTCCTTCTCTACTTGCCCTAGATTCTCTGAGCTCTGAGGGAAGGGGTTTGATGGAGACATTCCATTTAGAGCTTTTTATTCTAAGGTTTCTCTCTCCACATGATGTCTGGCTGCGGGTCATAGCATCTGTGCCCATCTTCTACCCAAGATGATGGTAACTAGATAAGGTACCGATCTATGAGGATAGCTATGGGAGCCCACAAAGGTTTCCCGGTGATATCCAAGCTTGCTTTACCCAGCAGGGCTGCATTAGGGGATGGTTTTACCACATGTGTGATTACTAGGTGTTTGGAAGGGTCTGCACTTGGCTGTGCTAGGGGGAGGTCTTTTGCCCCGCCCCTTGTCATTCCTATAAAAAGCCCTTTTGCAGAAACAGAGGAGTGGGCAGATATTGATCCAGGTCCTCCTGAAGCTATACTGTGTTTCTGTCTATCTTCTCCACACTATCTTTCTATCTAAATATTTCTCATCCCTCTCTCCTCAAGAACAACCTAGGTAAAAGATTATTTATTTCCTATGTTTTCATAGGTATAGTTAACATCCTTAGATTGGAGGGGTTTTTTCTAGCATCTTCTTCAGGGCTGGATTTGTAGATATGTATTGCTTAAATTTGACTTTATCCTGGGATATGTTATTTTTTCCCATCTATTGTGATTGAAAGTTTTGCTGGGTAAAGTAGTCTGGGCTGGCATCTGTAGTCTCTTAGAGTCAGCAGCACATCTGTCCAGGCCCTTCTGGCTTTTAGAGTCTCCACTGAGAAGTCAGGTGTAATTCTAATAGGTCAGCCTTTATATGTTACTTGGTGTTTTTCTCTTGAAGCTTTTAATATTCTTTGTTCTGTATGTTTATTGTTCTGATTATTACATGGCAAGGGTACTTTTTTCTGGTCTGATCTATTTTGTGTTCTGTATACTTCATCTACCTTTATAGATAGCTCCATCTACAGGTTAGGAACATTTTCGTCTATGATCTTGTTGAAAATATTTTCTGGGCCTTTGAGCCAGGATTCTTCTCCTTCTTCTATCCTTATTATTCTGAGATTTGTTCTTTTCATAGTATCCCGGATTTCCTCGATGTTTTGTGTCAGGAGCTTTTTAGATATAGCATTTTCTTTGATGCATCCATTTCATTTATCATATCTTCAGTGCTGAGAGTCTCTCTTCCATCTCTTGCATTCTGTTGGTGATGCTTGCCTCTGTAATTTGTGTTTGAATTCCTAAATTTTTCATTTTCAGAATTCTCTGGAAATTCATTTCCAGAAATTTGTGTTTTCTTATTGCTTCTATTTCAGATCTTGAACAGATTTATTCATTTTCTTCATTGTCCCCCCCCCCCCCCCCCCCCCCCCATCTTGGCTTTCTTTAAGGAATTTATTCATGTCCTCCAATTGTTTGCTTGCGTTTTTCTGGATTCTTTAAGGGACTTATTCATTTCTTCTTTAAGGACTTCTATCATCTTCACATAGTTGGTTTTCAGGTCTTTTCCTTGTGCTTCAGCTATGTTGGAATGGTTAGAGCCTTCTGTTGTGGGATAGCTGGGCTCAAGTGGAGACATATTGCCCTACTTGCTATAGATTGGGGATTTTGTTGTTGTTGTGTTTTGTTTTGTTTTGTTTTGTTTTGTTTTTTAAACTCGCATATAGGCATCTGGTTTGGGGATAATTATAGGTCTACTTGTTTATATCTGAGTTTGTGTTTGTTGGGTGGGTGTTTTGTTCCTTGGTATCTGTTTTCTCTCTGGATTTTCAGAGAGTGTGATGGCTGTGTGTTGCCTGTTTTACATGACAGTTTAACTGGTGTGTTCATGGGAATACCTGCTGGTGTTGGAGGCTGAGATACTGAGATGAGTTGGAGGAAAGGAAGTTTGGAAGAGAAGATCACTTTGATCCAGTGGGGAAGGGGTCAGGGAGGAAAAGGAGACTGCAGCAGGTTTCCTGCTGCAGAGCTGGGGATGGGACTGGGAGTATTGGATCTTAGGAGCAGTAAGAGAGGTGTGGGTCTCCCTTTGGCCTATTTGTTGCCCTGGAAAGAGCAGCCCTTGGGTTAGCAGGAGGTGCGTGCTGAGGTTAGAGTCTGGGACAAAGCAATGATTTGGGGGAGGAAGGTTAGAAGGGGAAGATCTGTGTGATCTACAGGAGACAGGAGCAGTGGAGTCAGGGAAGGCTGCTACAGGCATTCTGCTGCAGAGCTTTGGATGAGACTGGAGGATTAGATCTGGAGGAACAGAGAGAGAAGAGAAGGTCTGCAGGCAGTCTATCTGGTTTTCTGGCAGGCATGGCCTGTGGGTTATCAGGGGGTACCTGCTGGATTTGGGAGATGGGATAAAATAACCAAATTAGGGGAGGGTATGAGGAGATGGACTGTAGGATCCACCGATGTGGATGGAGGAAGACTAAGCTGATGTTCTATTATAATACTGGGGATGAGACTGAGGGATTGGATTTGGAGAAGAGGAGGGAGTGGTGAGGACCTTAATCCCTGTTCTGGTTAGCTGATGTGTTTCCAGTGAACGCCTGCTGGTGTTGGAGGCTGGGTACTGGGCTATGTTGGGGGAAGGAAGGTTGAGGGAGAAGATTTTTGTGAGCCATTGGGGATGGGGTCAGTAGAAAAGGGAGACTGCAGCAGGTTCCCTACTACAGAGTTATATGAGATGGGGGGGGGCGGGGGATTGGATCTCAGGAGCAGTAGAAGAGATGTGGTTCCACCTTCAATAAACAGAATTTTTTTTTTTTTTTTTGGTTTTTCGAGACAGGGTTTCTCTGAGTAGCTTTGCGCCTTTCCTGGAACTCACTTGGTAGCCCAGGCTGGCCTCGAACTCACAGAGATCCGCCTTGCTCTGCCTCCCGAGTGCTGGGATTAAAGGCGTGCGCCACCACCGCCCGGCCCAGAAATTTTTAATATTTGTGAAAATCTGCCCTTCTTGCTTATAATAAAAATTATGCTGAGAAAATTCTTGTCTACTAGAAAGTAGTATAATTATTTTACTCTGTTATATTGTATTAATTTCTATTGATCTAATTTTTGTGCACATACATATGCCCATTGTGAATTAATTTTGACTTAAAAGTTTATTTTATAAATGCCCATATTCGTCTCCTACAATGTTATTTAAACATGCAAACACCAAGGGAAAATAAGAAACAAGGGAATAGACAGACACTTTCCAGAGAAAATCTGAAGGAGCCTTCTGGACAGATTATATCCTTCCATAGAACTGTTTTTAAGGGCTGGTCCTAACAATACAGACACAGAGAGCACAGGTCAATAAACTCTACAAATCTCTCCTGTGGTGTACTGCTGTGTGTGCCTTCTCTGAGACTCAGTTTCTAAAAACAACCGGGGGTGGGGTGGGGGAGGGTGGGGGGTGGGGGGGGTGGAGCGGCCCGCGTTTCTGACCCCAATCAATGGGGCTCTAGGCAGGTTTAAAGGATGTCCTTAAAGTTCAGTGCCCCATAGCTTAAAGTTGAAAATGCCTGAATTCTATGCTACATATTTAATCATGTAAAATCAAGTCTCAAATTCTAAACAGGAATTGTCATCATGTTATGAAATTAATTGGGAAAACAGTAAGATTATGGAAAAGCGAGGTGGATCTGGATGGTTACTCTGCAAATGTCAATCCATTCAAAGCCACCAAACTCAGCGTTCTTCAGAAGATAATGTAAATCATGTGTCCTGTCTTAAATCTTAAATTCCCCCAAACCTCTTGTGTTGAAGAATTGGTCCCCAGTGAACCAGAGAGTATTGAAACATTAAGATTCTGCAGCCATGAGTGGATCAACCTACTCAAGTGTTCAGAACATAACGGGTTCCAGGTCAGGAGTTCCGTTTAAAAACTGAGCTCAATCTTTATGCCAGTCGCCTTGAGACTAGCAGCTTTCCTCTGCCACATGCCTGCCATGATGTTCTGTCTTGCCACTAGCCTAAAACCAATAAGACCCAGTGGCCATGGACCGAAACCTCTGAGTCCATGAGCCAAAACATGTTTCCTCTTTTAAGTTAATTGGTCTCATGCATTTTGTCCCAGTGACAGAGAGCCAAGTAATACAGCAAGAAGGTGAATTATTGAATCTGCTAAACCTTCCAAGTACAAGCCCAGAATTAACCACAATTTATAACTGCATTCCAGATGTCTATAATATTAATAAATTATATCTTTATTCTCTGTGATAGCAGCCCTGCTTCTTTCAGTCTTTCCAAACACCCCCCCCCCCCCGAGTTCCATTATCTATTTGTTATTTGTGAAAGGTTTACAAAAGAGAGAGAAACCACCAGAGCCAAACTGAGGCCAAAAAACAAAGCTTTATTGAACTACAAACTGCTGGGCTGTATCTGAGAAAAGAGAGAGGAGCAGTGCCCAGAGAGAGTTTGGGTTTCTGTAGGGTGGTTTAAGTTATGCAGGAGAATGGCTGGAGAGCATTAAGGGGAAAGAGACTGCTGTGAAAAAACTGTTATAAGCAGAAATTTTTATGAGGGGACCTCTTGTCCTTAGGATAACAGAATGCTGTGGGAGTAACAGCAGGATGCTATGGTCAGGCTGCTCTCACTGAGATAAGGGTCAGATTCCTGAGACATGAAGGACATGCAGTTTCCATTTCCCCAAAAGAGGCTAGTTCCCACATGGGTTGTCCATCTTGGTGTCTTAGGTGGCTTCATCTTGGCTACAGACTTGGGCCATCCTAATAATATGTGGTTGAATTTATTCTAGAATAGAATGAGGAAATCTGTCTGAGGTGTCTGAAGCACTCTTTGAAATATTTCCAGACATACAAAGGAGTTTATCATCATCTATCACCATCTATCTACCTACCTATTATTTATCTATCAGCTGTAGTCTATAAAATCTATTAATATACTTATCACTTATCTATAATCTATGACATAGCTTTCCTCTATCATCTATTATCTATCATCTCTCTCTATATATATATATACATGCATATATAGCATCAACTTATTAATCTACCTAGATACTTACATATTACCTTCCTATTATTCATTATCTATATTTATCATCTATTATCTATAATGCTCTATCATCTTTATATTACCTATTATCTTATATCATCTTCTTTCATCCATCTATCTTCTATCATCTATTCATCATTATCCTTATATTATCTATTTATCATCTATTATCAAACACCTATATCTATATTTGTCTATATATCCTTTACTTTCTATTTATTATTTACCTATATCTATCCATATCATCATCTATATATCTGTCTGCCTATCTTATCATTGTCTTTCTGTTATTTATCTACCATATATATATAATCTATCTTCTATTTACCATCTATTTATCTATATGTCTATCATTTATCTATGTATTATCTATATTATCTCACTTGATATCTGCCTATCCAATCCATCTCTCTGTTTATGTATGTTCTTGCTATCTGTCTATTTATCTGTCTGTCTGCCTGTCTGTCTCTCTCACAGGCTTGTAGATCTGAGCAGAATTTCTAATCTGAATGTTCTGCTGTGTTCCCACATGGATCCCCTTGTCAATAGCTGGCCATATTAGTGTGCTTTCTTCTGATTGATTGTCTATCTGCAAGAAGTCAGTTGTGAGCAAGTGTCATCACAGGGTCCTCACTCAGTGTTCCTCTGATGCTTCCTGAAGAAAAGTAAGTGTGAGATGTGTCTGCTCCCATACATGCCGTGCCCCAAACTATTGGCTTGGTTTTTCCTCATTCCACATCAAAGCCTCTTGGACTGCAGGAAATTACTACGGTTATCATGCATCACCTTTCACTTCCTTCCAGTTGAACCTTCCTTTCTGTACAGGAAATGAGAAATTACAGACTGTTTCCCACAAGCATTTCTATCAAACATTTCTATTTGAAAAAAAATCTCAATTCACGTTATTCCTTAGAAGTCACCATTAAATGAAATCATGAAATAATCTCACAAGAATAAAAATAATAATGCATTTATGAGTAGCTTTGAAAAGAAGTTTTTAAGAAAGTAATTTAGGTCATTGGGATGGCTCAGTTGGTCAAGGCTAATGCTCCAATGCCTGACTCCTTGAGTTTAGTTCCTTAGGCTCACAAGATAGAAGGAGACAACTGACTCCCCAACTCTGTCTTCTGACCTCCACACATATGCTATGCTGTACACACACACACACACACACACACGTACATGCAAAATAAACAAATAGAATGCTGTAATTAAAAATAAATAGTATTAGGGTGTATTTTCTGATTTAGATACTGATTTAAGTGGAGTCTGTTACAGAATGAATTATCAGTCTCCCCTGCACATATGTTGAAACACTAACCACCAGTTCTCTAGCAGGTGACTCCTTTAAAGAGATAACAAAGATAAAAGTAGATCTTGTCAGCAGGCTCTCATCTCCCCTGACTGTTGTCCTTATAGGAAGAGAAATGGTGCTAAGAATACCCAAGATGAAAGACAACGTGGGAAGACAACCCTCTAAAGGTCATGAAGAAAGAATCCTAAGGAAAGCTGTATCTCAGACCTCAGCAGCAGCACTATGAGAGAGGAGAATGTCTAGCTAATTTTCCCAGCTGTGTCTTTCTGTCCACAGAAACTCCAGCAAATCCACCAGAGCTCTCTTCCTTTGTCAGTAGGAGTTTCTCACCTTTACCTGGGTATTTTAGTATTTAAGTTGTTTCTAAGAAGAGATTTGTTCTTATTCTTTATTTTGTAATGAAGGCCAACACTGACTCTTGAACTTAGCTTCACTATTATTCTGGTCTTCATTAGAGGACACTTGAGATCTCCAAAAAGATAGTGGACTTTGCATCTCACACAGTGTTTTTTTTTTTTTTTTAAGTTTCTCAAGACAGGGTTTCACTGAGTAGTTTTGGTGTCTGTCCTGGATCTCGCTCCACATAGTGTAACAATATGGATATATCTACAGAGTGAAACATTAACAAGAACATGTGTGCCTGTGTCTAGTGCATTCATAGTTTTATACAGTGACCAAAAACAACTATGGATGCTGCAGAGATGGTTCAGTGTTAAGAGAGCATACTACTCCTGCAGAAGACCTGAGTTTGGTGCCCAGGATCCATATTGGGTGACCCACAACCACCTCTAACTCTAGTTCCAAGGGGTCTGAATCCTTCAGGCCTGTGCACAGAAGTACACATGCACTCAGTACCACATACACACAGGTAAAAACAAAATAAATATATTAAAAGCAAATCTGTGATTATGTATTTAAAACATGCACCCCTGGAAACCCTTAACTTGGTTCTGGCAAAATCACATTCACAATTCTTGAGTTATGAAAACATCTCTTTTAGTGCCATTTTACACTAATTTCTAAGTCTCCATAAAGGACATCACCCTGCCTTGAAATGTACCTTTGTTTCTCTAGTCCCTCCTATTAATTCTGACCCTCTCAACTGAAGGCTCCCCTGAAAAAACAATGTTCCCAGCATGACTGTCACTAGAGTAGTTCCTGACAGGTTTTTTCAACAGTAATTCCCTACTGCAATGGCAAGATCCTAGATGTAGTATGCCACAAAAACTACACCATTCTTTCTGCTGCTTGCATATGACTATCAACTGCACTTTGAATGTTATCAGTACCACCAAGACAGTGAACTTACTCCATCCAGACCTTAGACTGCAAGCTCCATATACTAAAACTTGTTCATTCTTTTCAACTTGTACAGGCATTGGGTTGGTGGCCAGAGTTGAGGCATAGAGTGACAAGCAAAATCATTGCACAGACTCTAGGATCAGACAGTTTTCTCTGTGTCAAGTGACAATAAAGCACATCACTATCACCTCCTCACTGAGATTCTCATTCTGAATCCATAGGTTAATGTTGAAAACCTTTGGGTCTTCAATACAAATCCCTCTTTAATTCTGACAGCCAGCTCTCAGAACTTCTGACCATATTTTGTCAGTTTTGAAAATAGATTGTTTTGTTTGGCAGTTTTCCCTTGGTACTTAGTAAAACCTATGGCACAAGGTATCATTCAGTCTTGGCTCCCAATCCCAAATGTAATGCTACATACATAACAGAAACTCAATAGTCTCTAAACAAATGAAGTTATAGACACAAGGAGAATATCTCAGGAGAAGGAGCACTTGGTTTGTAAGCTGAAGACCTGAGTTCAAATCATAAGGATTCACTTGAAAAGTCAAGCATGGCTGCACATGCCTACCACCATTGGGAGGCAAACAGGCCAAAATACTATTTAGAATTCAGTCAGATACCATACCCTATCTCACAACAGTGAAGCAGAGAGTGATAGAGGAAGATACCTGACACCCTCCTCTAGTCTTCTTATGTACACACACACACACACACACACACACACACACACACACACAGAGAGAGAGAGAGAGAGAGAGAGAGAGAGAGAGAGAGAGAGAGCTGCACACTGACATGCATGTAACATACACATCATTAATATTTAAAGGAAGCTGAAATAATGATTCATACAATACAAATGAAAGAGCCTTTATGCAACTTTGTGCTTTTTAAATAAACAGCAAACATGTGAATTGTTGTTATTCTTTTTTTTTAACCCATGCTTTTCCAGTAAGTGGTCCTATACCTATACATTTACAGGCAGCACTAAGTGGACTTAGTAGAATTAGAAGAAGAAGAAGGAGGAGGAGGAGGAGGAGGAGGAGGAGGAGGAGGAGGAGGAGGAGGAGGAGAAGAAGAAGAAGAAGAAGAAGAAGAAGAAGAAGAAGAAGAAGAAGAAAATGGAACACATGAAGTTGGGATGGAGAAGTGGGGGCAATGATAAGGTAAGGTTTAGAGGGGAGGAATTGGAGGATGGATTTGATCAAAATACATTACATGATGCATAGAATTCTCAAACAATAAAAATATTTCGTAAAATAAGAAATCCTATTGCTACTGAGCCACAATCATGAAGTCATTAAAATTAAAGATGGTGTGTGTGTGTGTGTGTGTGTGTGTGTGTGTGTGTGTGTAGAAAGAGAATACCCAAATATATTTCCATTTCCAGCAAAGAGTTTGCAATGAGGTCATGTCAAATAAATACTCTTCTGGAATGTGAATCTGTTGAAACTGGTTCTGGTAGGCACAAGCTGCAGGGAAGAAGATTGGAATACAAACTAAAACAGGATTTTATGATGAATTAAGATACTGTAAATAGAAAAAAAATAAAATGACCGTCATGGATGAAAACACTTCATAATGAGGTGGATTCAAAACAGAGAGTAAGGTCACAGACCTCGTGGTATTTCTGTGTATTGGACAAGGCTGGTTGTTGATTTTCGTTTTATTCTTAGTAACTCTCTACTTGTCTTTGGAGTTGAAATGTGGTCATTTAAAATTACTTCAGGCTCATTTGAGACTATTTCTTCAATAACGAGGAGCCCATCAACAGTTAGGCATGAGCGGCTTGGAGAGCCTGCCTATTATGGCTGAAGGAGTATCTATGGACAGATTATGGGAGATAGGAAGTTACTGCCTCTAGCTGGAGTGCCCACCAGGTGCCAATGAGTAACTCCAAAATGATGGTCACACAGGTGACCTTGGTTAAACTCAGTAGGTCACAAAATAAACTTAAAAAGAATGAATCTGGGAAAGAGACTTGTAGGGAAGATAGAGATAGGAGAGAGAAAAAATGAGATGTTGTGGAGAAAGTAATCATAATGCATTATATACATGTAAGAATTATCCAAAAATAAGCTTATTTAATTAAGAAAGGTTAAAATATAAAGAAGAAACCGTATCACTAATTTACTTCTCCAGGAATGACCAAGGCCATAATTTCCTATACGCATATTAGTGTGACTCTGGGGCCCTAAGATTCTACTCATTACATAAGTGAGACACTGAGTTACATACATTAGATGAATAGTTATCAATGGAATTCAACAGGTGGGAATTTGACTAAAATTAATGCTTCCATAGATCATTAAGCTTATGAAAAGTTCAAACACCAAATCCATTCATTAGTACTGGCCTTCTCAAAGGCTAGTATTGTAAAATCACTTGGGAAGTGGTTGAATTCCTGTTTGGGTGTTAGTCCCAGAAAACATAATACTGCATACTGAATCCCTGAAATGATGCCTAGCCATCCCTATAGTAGGCAAGAATCCCAAACAAATCATCATCATAGTGTTGCTTGAGAAACAAACATGTGGAAAGCACCAAGGAGAAAGAGCAAGAGTCTAGCAAGATGGTTTAACAGGTAAAGGCCTGCCACTAAGAGTAATGGCATGTGTTAGCATGGTACAAGGATAGAGCCAACTCACACAAGAGGTCTCCTGACCTCCACACTTGTCATGGTACATGCACCTCTCTCTCTCTCTCTCTCTCTCTCTCTCTCTCTCTCCCTGTGTGTGTGTATGTGTGTGTAATTAAAATTAGTTTTTAAAGAGAAGAAAACAAAGCCAAAATTTGTAGGCTAGATGCAGAGAATGAGTGGAAATACTTAGTAACATTCAGAGGTTTTACAACCTATAGAAAGTATAGAATAAGAAAATCTACTTATACATAGAATCACTACTTCAATGTATCACATTCTTGTTTCATGCCTCCTTCTTTTTAAAGTGTTAATACTGAACATCAAACCAAAAGTCTTCCACACAAAATCTATGTCACCTATTTTTTGATGTTAAGAAAAGAAATATACTTCCATTCCTAGCTCATTTTCTGAAAACTGTTATTTCAATTTAAATCTAGACAACAACAAAAATCTTTCCAAAAGAATCACCTCTCTAACTCTTCATTTTCACTTCCCTTGAAATTGCTTGTGTTGGTTTAGATAATTCCAGTGTTTCTAAAAAGAAAATTGGATTTGTTCACCTGATGAAATCATGGAAAGATATATTACAAAAGAATTAAGGGACTGGAATAGCCACAGCACTGGGGAGCTGGCATTATCTGGCAGAATTGAAAGCCAATCCTTTGAGCGCTTTTCAAAAAGCCACTTCATCTTGATAATACTTCAAACTCAGTTGTTAAGAGTCGGAAAGAAACAAAGTAATGAGGACCTAGTAAGAGGAGGCTACTGACATTTCTGCACCTGTTCATTTGCTTTACAAATTCAGGAAGAAATAGGCTATTTTTAATTAAAGGATTACTTTGATTCTAGAATAAACACATCCCTCATTATTTCCAAAGCTGTCTTGTATACCAGGGTTTGTGTGCATGCACACACACATGACACAGCAATTGTCTGTCTTAATGTTAAATTTAATCAGTTAATAAGATTTCCGTATTTCATTATACATATGTATTTTTATACATTGTGTATGTTAATGTGTTCATATGTGTTGAGGTGTGCATATGTATGTGTAGGAGTCAGAAGTTAACCTCAGGTGCCATTCTTCAAAAGCCTTCCATCTTTTTTTTTTTTTTGGTTTATTATGTTTTCTAAGTTAGGTACATGTGTCTCTGGGTAGGTGGGTATGTGCACTCGTGCAGGTTCCCACCGAGGCCAGAGGAGTCAGACAAAGTCAGAGCTCCTTGAGTTAGAGTAACAGGTGATTGTGAGCTGCCTGACATGAGTGCTAAGTCATCTTTCCAGTCCTCTATCTTCTTTTCTGAGAAAGGGGCCTCTCATCAGCCTGGATCTCACCAATTCCATAAGGATGGCTGGCCAGAAAGCACCAGTGACCCTTTGTCTTCCCTTCTCAGCACTGGGATTACAGGAATACTCCACCATGCCAAGCTTCACTATGTGGGGTTAAAATCAGGTCTTCATGCTGGTGTGGCAGGTGCTGTACCCACTGAGCAATATCCCCAATCCCATTCAACTGAGTGAAAGGTAAAATTAGGCAAGGAGATTTTGGAGTTCTTCTTCATTTTGCACAGATTTCTAAAGACTTATAGTTTGGGTTTCCTTTTCTTTCTCTTCTTGGGAGAGCTTAATATTCCTTCTTTAAGTCCAGGAATGATTTTTCATTTAACTTTAGGGGGCAATTTGAATACCCAAATATCAATTCTGCAGAATCCAGGACTGGTTGTGTTCAGATATTTTGTCCTTCTCAGTAGGCTATGTCTTCACTCTTTGGAATTGTGCTTGCTACCAATTTCCTAATATTTCAGTAAAAGTTTCCATATTGTATGTCATTATCTTACTTCCAATGTAAAATGATACATCTAGAGATAGACAACTGACTTGAATACCTCTCGAAATTCAAGCTAAGACCAGGATATAATAGGTTGCATCTGTCCTGCCTATTTCAAGAGTGTAGTCAACATCACAACATTTAGAAATCTCCTTGTAAACCTATGGTCTGAGGAACACACAGGAAGTAAGTTTTCTCAGCATACCTGAAACCTGGACGAGATTTGGGGATACAATAGGAAGAAGGGAAGACAAGAAGACTGACTTACAGCACTAAAGTGATGTAGCCTACATTGTCTTAAGCTGCCCATACTTAATATTGAAAATAGTGTTAATAATTTATCAATAATCTACTATGGAGTCTCATACAGCCCAAAAGATATGGGACCAAGCGAGCTGGCTGTTCCTGATTGTGGCTGGTGTCTAGTCCTCAGAACCTTCTGCATCCATAAATTCATCTCTAGTCATTTATTTGTGCCAAAGCCTTTTATGCCTTCTACACTCTACCTCACCAATGATGGGATTACAGGTATATGTAACCACAACTCCAACTCAAGAAACTTCACAGGGAAAGGTTTGTTGAATGAAGGTCACACCGTAAACCTTCCAATGATAGTGTGGCTAGTGTGGCCTGCATACTTGATTATGTCTGCTGGCAGAGTTAGAACTTTCTAACTTATGTCCAGAAGTGGCTTCTAATACTGTTCCAGGAGACATGTTTCCATAAACCTTATATCTTTCAATTCTTGAGGCATATACTCTAACCTCTGAAGGACCTCTTTGAACCCTGTATCATTAGTCCCAAAATGAGGAGAAAGGTACGATTCATAACTCACTTAAGAATTCTCTAGTCAGGGATGGGACTATAGACCGTTTGGTAAAGTGCTGGCCTAGCAGGCATGAAGCCTGGGATTTTTTTCCCCAGCACCAGATAAAACTGGATGTGGTAACATATACCTATAATCCCATCATTGATGAGTTAGAGTGTATCAGGCATACAAAGCTTTGTGTATACAGATAAGCACTGGTAAAGCCAGGAAAGTTAAACACACAGCTTATCTCTTCAATGGAATGAAGCACTTAGCTGTCTTCTCAGAATTCTGGGGAAAAATGCAGTTTACAACCTGGTAGGTAATCCTCTGCTACCTGTTGAGCCAGGCCCTGCCTCTATCTTCCAGAATTTACGTTTTACTTATCCCAGACTCTCCCCCCTTAAACTCTTGAGCATTACTTCTAAACCATAAAATTCATTCTCATGATAGATGTCATTTGTGCTTTACAACGGACTAAGTAACTTCTGTGTTATCTCAGGGCCAGGCCAGTATTAACGCCCACAGGCATCAAGTTGACCTCAGTCAGTCTCCCTAGACCCTAAATCTTGGGCACTGTCTCTGAGTCAACAAAACCCACTCTTGTGAAAGAAGCCAGATGTACTTTGTAAAGAATCTCAATGTAAACATGTCTTAAAATTGTTGTGCACTTGGTACTGAGTTAATTGTTATCAGAAAACTTTTTGTTTTGCCAAAATTGTGCCTTGCTTAAATATGGCTAAAATAAAATGATGTGGGTCAGACTCTAGAAGTCCTGGCCCAGAACTGACTACCCAAATCGGGCTAATCAATTTCATTGTTATCTCACCATGGTTTTATTTCCCTGCCTGCTGTAAAGCCTGCAGGGACCCTTTGGCAGTAGAGGAAGGATGATCAGGAGTTAAATGCCACCCATGGCTACAGAGTGAGTTAAAGATTAGTCTGGTCTAAATGAGATCCTCTCAAAAAAAAATATCAAAAATCAATATCCACGAAAGGAAGGTGCAGAAATTCAGTAATATAGTTAAGAATAGGTTGCTTTGACTTCACATTTACTGTATAAAGCAGAGGTTAAAATATTATCAGAATTAAGAGTGATTTTCTTATCCTCCAGGAATTGATGCTAAAATGAGGGAGATGAACAACTTAGACCAGAAATTAGAATGAAATCATTAGTGAGGACTCAGAAAGAAATCTTTACGTATTTGGTGACGGTGACTTGGCTACATTAAATGCTGCTAACAACACTACTTTCTATTTTCCCATAGAAACTGATTAACCATAACGTGATGAATTGAATCAGATGCAATGGAGAACAAGAAGAGCAAACTGACTTTCAGAAACTGCCTGTTCAAATCATGCACATTTTATGAAGACAAACCTGCTCGTGTCCAGAACACATTGTAGAAAGACACTGGTAAAAGAAAATGTATTAAATGACTCAAAACTCAAGCTGTTTTGTTAGGAAAGTTTGAGCTGGCATTAATTGGGCAGAATATCCCTCCTTGGAAGCCTGCAGCATTGAGATTTAGGTATGTCTAAGAATCCTAATCACAGTTAATGAGGCTCAGTTTCTTTTGCACCCTCACATTCTCAAGAGCACAGTCTGAATTTTCTATCTCTGCAAGATTTACAGGTTTTTTTTTTTTACTCCCTGTGGGTTTTGTTTTCATTGGTGTGTGAGTATTGTCTTTAACTCCCACAAGTTTATCTATTCATTAATTTTTCTTTATGACTAATGTATTATTTCTCATCGTTGGAAAGATATCATTCAGTCTTATACCCAAATTAATAGTTGTTGCTATTAATTTCATAAAACATACAAAATTAATTTTTACCAAACTTCCTATTTTAAGATAAACTTGGGAAGATGAGAAATTACAGAACAATACTCAATAATAGGATTGATGTCTCTAATACCTGAACTTTGGGTTTGCAGGCTGACTTAGGCACCGTCTTTCACTCATTTTTTCAAGCACAAATGCATCCCATTTTTTTGCCCCAGTATTTTACTTAGAATTAGATTTGTCTAGAAAAGAGGGAATTTTTCAAGAAAAAAAAATGGTGGACAAAAGTGTGGTAATCACTCTACAGGTCTGAAGAGGCAGACCAGGCTGTCTTATTGCTGGGGTAGTCCTGAAACTCACTGTTTTCTGAGTGACTGTAGTGCCTATGTTTTACCTCAGCCATTTAACAGGGATTTATAAATTTACAATTAAATTATTATGATTAATTATAATGAAAGACCATAGAACAAAAATACACAGTGCTGGTAAGAAAAGCATTGAAATAATTGTAAAGTATAAGAGTTTGTAGGGGCTAGAGAAAGTTCCATGGTTAAGAGCACTTGCTGCTCTCTCAAGAACCCAACTTGATTCTCAGTACTCACAGTGAGCAGCTCACAACCACCTGCAACTCTGGGGGATCAGATGCCCTCTTCTGGCCTCCATTGGCACCCTTACATATGAGTGCCAATATATACAGAGATTCGTGCACAGACACACTGATACACATAAGTGAAAATAAATCCTTAAGAATTAATGTGTGTGTGTGTGTGTGTGTGTGTGTGTGTGTGTGTGTGGTGTGACTGTAAGAGTTATTTGTCTCATTACATAAGACAGCAGGCCCTAAAATTTCAACACTGGAAGATGTTTCTTCTAGATGATATAATGTGGGAAAATATCATATGACAAGTGTCCTTGGTCAACTTGATCCTGAAAAGCCTGTTGTTAAAAAAGATTAGGTTTTTATTTGTAGATAACCTTCACTCATTGCCACCAAAAACAATGAGAAGTTATAGAGCAAACCTCAAATACCATACACCCATGTAAAGCTACTGAAAGTTAAAAGGGTACACAGAAGCTGGCAGGGACCACATTCTAGAAGGATGAACTTCTCCAATTGAGCCTGTGTCCCTGATGCCTGAACTTGGACCAGCTGCTGAAGCTGGAGAAGGGTCTGTTAAGACAGGGAGGGTGGTCAGAATCATTACTCTGAAAGGGCAGAATACGACATGTTTGAAAACTTTGAGGGTGAATACACCAAGTGCAAATCTTGTCAATCTCATAAATGAATATGCAAACATTAACTGTAATTAGATAAAGGGAAAAGTCAGAAGAAAATCTCCAAATATCTGGGCAGAATAAAAATGAAAGATACAAATGTGTTTCTCAAGCAAAAATCAATTTTAGGGGGAAGTTTATAGTCACAGATGATCAAATTAGTGAAGGTTGAAAACTGGAGCTTCAGTGTCAGGAAGTTAGAAAAGAGAGTCACATCCAAATGACTACAGAAATGAAAGAATACTACAGAAGGAATTGGTGGCACAAGAAGAAGGCTGTATTGCTCTGTGTATAATCTCTGCCATTTTATCACTTGCTTAGGCTGATGTGCCCACTCCTGCAGTACAGACCAGGGAGGAGTTTCAGCAACATCACTTAGGCTTTATCTCTTAGAAATTCATCATTGCTCTCACACTCCTGGACTCATGCTCCTGGACAGGGTCCTGATATCTGGCAACCTCTAGTCTTTCCATTCATGAAATCTTAAAATTGGTACACTAAAACTTGGTTTATAGTGATTGGCATAATATTAGAGTTTTCATATCATTTTATTCATATTTTTAAAAAGATTCCAATAGAGGGCTGGTGAGAAGTTTCAGCAGGAAAAGGAACTTGTTCTCAAGCTTTATGATCTGTGTTTGATCTCCAGAACTCACATATTAGAAGGACAGATACTTAAGGTGTCCTCTGACTTCCACACATGTGCCACAGCATGTGTACATGCAGGCATGACTGCACATACACGCGCGCGCGCGCGCGCGCACACACACACACACACACACACACACACACGCACACTCACACACACACATCAATTAAATGTAATTAAAATAATCCAATAGATACATGAAAGTACAATTCAATGCTGGGTTTAAGATTTTAAAAAATTAAGCCAAATTTTAATAGATGAGAATTATTGTAATCTAGTAGCAAATACTTTCAAAACTCTATAGGAGACATACTTAAGAGTGACGTGTTGAACACCTTCCCCTTAATATTTGAGAGGGTAAAAGATTACTCTCTCAAGGCTCTCAGGAATCCACAAGGATGACCTCACCTTGGTCTGCTGGCAGTGGTCCAGAGGGTGCCTGGACTGGTCTACTCTGGTGACTGGCCAACAAATAACCTAGCTGTCATCATAGAGGCTTTATCCAGTGACTGATTGAAACAGATGCAGAGATCCAGGGCCAGGCACCAGGCTGAGCTCCGGGAATCCAATTGATGAGAGAGAGGAGAGATTCTGCAGGCGAGGGACGTCGAGATCATGATGGGAGGACATGTGGAGATGACTGGCCACACTAGTGGAAGCCCATGAACTATGGACTGGTGGCTGTGGAGCACCCATGGGACTGGGCCAGGCCCTCTGGATACAGAAGATGAGTTTTTGGCTCGAACTGTTTGAGGGGCACCCAGGGAGGGGGATCGAGATCTGTCCCTGGTCTATGGGCAGGCTTCTGGGAATCCAGTGCCTGTGGTGTAATGCCTTACTCAGCCTTGGTGCAGTGAGGAGGGACTTGGACCTGCCTAGGCTAAGTGTGCTGGGCTCTGCTGACTCCCCATGGAGAGACCTCGATTTGGGGGATGTGGGGATGAGGGGTGGCTTGGGAAAGAGGGTTGGGGGATGGGAGGAGGGAGGAGGGAGGAGGGGGGATTTGTGGATGGTATGAGGAGTGAGTAGAAAATTTCTTAATAAAGAAAAATGAAAAAAAAAATACTCTCTCACCACTTCATTTCAGTGTTTCAACATAGTCCAGTCAGCGCAGAAAACAAACAAAGAGTAATAAAATGTATGATAATTGGAAAGTAAGAACAGACACTTGTGCTGAAATTATGATGGGCATGAGAATGTCTTGGACTCAATTTTAATATAACAAGAACTTACTGTTAGAGAATGCAATTATAAGAAAAAAATTACATTTTTGCAAGTTTAAGAATCAATAAAAAATAACCTGGGAATGAACCTATTAGAATCAGTGTAAGAGTTTTGTGGTGGTATTGTGTTCCCCAAAATATTGTGCATGCTAATAAACTTATCTGGGGTCACAGAACAGAACAGCCACAATATTAAACAGAGGATAGGCAGTGGTAGCACACGCCTTTAATCCTAGCATTCCAGAGGCAGAGATCTACCTGGATTTCTGTGTGTTCAAGGATACAGCCAGGCATGGTGACACACGCCTTTAATCCCAGAAAGTGAGCCTTTAATTCCAGGGAGTGATGGCAGAAAGCAAAAAGGTACATAAGGCGTGAAGACCAGAAACAAGAAGCTTTTAGCTGGTTAAGCCTTTAGGCTTTTGAGCAGCAGTTCAGCTGAGACCCATTCGCATGAGAACTCAGAGGCTTCCAGTCTGAGGAAATGGGATCAGCTGAGGAACTGGCAAGGTTAGATAGCTGTGGCTTGTTCTGCTTCTCTGATCTTCCAGCATTCACCCCAATAACTGGCCTCAGGTTTGATTTTATTAATAAATACCTTTAAGATTCATGCTACAGAGTTTACTGAAATTAAAAAGAATAATTTAAAAAGTAAAGTTTAGAAAATATATCAGAAACGGTCTCTAGATGAAAATACTAAAGTCTATAAATTCAATATATTAAAATAAAACTTACGTTACATTACAGAAGCAGGACAACTGCATTTAAAACACATACAAAAATGGAGGGAGTCAACAGAAACCTGGAAAGAGGTGAAAAACAAAATAAAATGAGGATTATCAGAGACTGTGATTTATTCTCTTAAGAAACTTAAGAATACCTGGTAGTAGAGGGAAGATAGATAGGCTGACAGGAGATAAACTGAAAATGTCAGAGCTGTCACACTCTCATGTACATGTCCCTCTCCAGGCAGATGTGACACTTGACAATAAATAAACCTCTGTTCATAAATGGTTGTAGGAAAAGGAGCTCCTAGGAGATGCACCATTATCAAAAACAATGTCAATTTCCATCGGATTAAAGAACTGAATAGACTAGTATTGTAAAACTTTATTACAAGATGTCTAAAATATGCCTTTCCTTTTGAGTTGAAGATCAAATCTAGACCATTGCCCATGCTAGACAGGTGCTCTACCACTAGGCTACATCCCTGGTCACAAATAACACCAATTGACTTTGTTTGTCATATCCCTGCAACCTCCCCCAATCTCTTTTGTGGAAGCATGCTGGAGACTAGCACTTGGACCTGTTCCTTCCACTTATACTCTTTTCACTTGTTGTCAATGATATTCAGTAACAGTTGTATACTGACAACTCTCAGTTACACATTAACAGTCCTGAAGTCTCCCTTGAACTGCAGGTGGCTCAGTAACACCTTCCTTCATGGTGGAGGGCTATGTCAAGATGTCTGTGATGGTTTGAATAAGAATGAACCTCCGCCTCTGGCATGGGCTCATATATTTGAATGCTTAGTCATCAGGGAGTAGCACTATTTGAGAAGGATTAGGTGTGGCTTTGTTGAAATCGGTATGGCTTTGTAGGGGGAAGTGTGTCACAAGGGAGCTCTTTGAGGTTTCAAATACCAATGTCAGGTCCAGTTATCTCCCTTCCTCTCTCTCCCTGCCACTTGCAGATCAGGATATAGAACTTTCAGTTACTTCTCCAGCACTGTATCTGCCTGGGTACTGCCATGCTCCCCACCATGATGATAATGGATTAAACCTTTGAAACTGTAAGCAAGGCCCTAATTAAATGCATTTGTTGATAAGAGTTGCCTTGATCACAGCATCTCTTTACAGCAATAGAACAGTAACTAAGACAATGTCCATAAAAGAAGTCATGATCTCTATTCCATTTCAACAGTCATGCTTACCCACAGGTCACCAGCAGCTGACAATTATAATTTTATCCTTTCCATTTCTCAGGCCAAAACTTTATTCATCTCTCAATTCCTCTCCTTCACACACTGCATATAATTGTATGTGCTAGGTCATTGTCATTACATAGGTTTTTAGTTCACTGTGCAGAACACTCATGCTCAGTGTCATATCAAAGATAGACATCTAAGGCTGAGGCAATGGCTCTGTGAATAAGAGAATTTGCCATGCATATATGAGGTCCTGAACTTGAATTTCCATCACCTACACAAAAAGTTGACTATGGCTTCATGTGCCTTTATTCCAAGCACAATAGAAGGGAGGGAGGCTGAGACAGGAGGATCATTGGGGCTTGCTGTCTACTAGCCTTGCTCACTAGTTCACTAGGAGTCTCTATATAAATAAAGAGAATAAACAAGAGAGTGCCATAGCAGGACACCCAATGTCCTCTTTGTCTTTTCATACATGTCTATACACACACACACAGAGAAAGAGAAAGAGAGAGAGAGAGAGAGAGAGAGAGAGAGAGAGAGAGAGAGAGAGAGAGAGGATTCAAAGGCTTATGGTGGCAGCCCAGTAGACTTGTTCTTCACAGAGTCTCAATAAACCATGGCAAACCTTTGAAAGCCTTTCTGAGGTTCAGGTTCCACATAGCCAAAGCTCATTTCAAGTGAGCTTCATTTAATCCTAGAATTGCATGAATTTCCTTTGTGTCTTTCTTAGATTTTTCTGCTTGCAATATCACTATTATACCAAAATTAACTACACCAGTAGTCTGTGTAGGGATTAACATGTGAAAATAAAAATAATCTGGTATAGTAAATAAATGTTAACAAATCCTTGGTAGCTGAAACACACAATAAAAATGAATAGGTTAATTATACAAACTAATAAGGCATAGAAACTGATTTCAAAAAACTAAAAACAAGAGCAGGACTAGCTAATTCATTCACTCTGACATTTTTACATTGAAACACTGAAAGGTAGACGCATGAATTGAATCATTTCTCTTTGACAAAGTTATAAAGTGTCACTGTCTATTACTGGATGAAATTTAAGCAATAACAGAGTTTACTATTTCTGCAAAAAGTCATGCTTTTTATTTTAATTCATCATATGTTCATTCCATATTTCCCTTATACTTATGCTCCAATGACAGTTGTTTCCATGGTCCATATTAAGCAAGCATGATTAAACTGGTTTAATTACCCAAGCAGAGCTGAGGAGAAAACCTTGGGCCCAGGAGGATGCTGTTCTATCACAATGCTGGCCCAGCTCAAGTCTGAAGTTAGAGTTTGGCATGACAAATACTTTTCCATAGATTATTGGTGACTGGATTCAGCAGGACCTAATTCCCTGTCTACTCTTAGTCCCCCAAACAAGCTCCTTCCCCATTCGGCTAACTGCCATACTGCTCTCTTCACTAGGTCACAGACATCTGTAGTTCTGTACCTCTCCTCCTCCTCCTTCCCCTCCCCTTCTTCTTCCTGTTCTTCTTCTCTTCAACCCATTTTTATCTCCTAAGACAATTAGAACCTGCTTAAACTATATGCTCTTATTACATAACTTGATGATTTTTCATATGTGTCTTAGTTAGAGTTTCTATTGCTGTGAAGAGACACCATGACCACAGCAACTCTTATGAAGGAAAATATTTAATTGAGTTGGCAGCCTACAGTTCCAGAGGTTTAGTCCATTATTATCATGTCAGGGAGCATGGGAGTATGGTGGCATGCAGGCAGACATGGTGCTGGAGAATTCTACATCTTTGATCCACAGGCAATAGGAAGTGAACCATCTCACTGGGTGTGGCTTGAGCATATATGAGACCTCAAAGCCCCCTTCCACAGTGACAAACTTCCTCCAACAAGACCACACCTACTCCAAGGTCACACCTCCTAATAATGCTACTCCCTTTGGGGACCATTTTCTTTCAAACCACCACAATATAATTTTTAAGAATATATCATGAATTGGAAAATGTTCTAAAATTCCATAAAATTGCATCTCTTTTTTTTTTAGAGAAATTGACACTATAATTAAGACTAATTGCTGGATATGTATCATTTACTTATCCATTGATTTATTATTATTTACACAAATTATTGAAGATGCACATACACATACACGAAAAAAAATAATTGTCTCTTCATAAATGGGATCCTAAATTTCAGCCTCAATCCTGTCTTTCATGGAAACATACAGGCAGGATTAAGAGTCAGCACAGGGTCAAAATTCTCCTTCATCTCTACTCTGATCTTTCTTGGTGTTCTTGGTTAGTACCATAGATCTCCCAAGTCCACTCATACTGAAGCCTTAATGGACATATATTAAAATCCTACTTGAGTTAAACTACACCTTGTACATGAGGACAGGAAGCCAAGAGAGCTGATGAAAGCAGAACTATTTCCTGCTTTTACTAGAAACAACAATGGGTAAACCAGGAATAAATTGTGTGTGTGTGTGTGTATATGTGTGTGTGTATGCTCACATGCACACCTTACTAAAAGGCTACTAAACAAGTAGTAAGGCTGAGCAGTGTGGTGTACACCTACAGTCCCAGTACTTGAAGGTGGAAGAAAGCAGATGAAAAGTTCAAGTCTACCCCTGGTCACATAACAAACAAAACAAAATAACAACAAAATCAGGCTATAGAGTGTGTTGTCAGTCATCCACATCGCTGGTGGAAACTTTTTGGTGTGGTATAAAAAATTTGTCATATTAAAAATAAACAGGGCATGGGGCCAGTACTGCTCCTCCCTTCTGGTCATTATTGAAAATGTAAGGGCAGTCCCAGTGTCAGGGTGCAGCAGCCTTAGTTGTTACTTTGCATGGCTAAGGGATTTTTGTTTAATATAAATAAACTGTTGAAAGTTTGCTAATTCTCAACTGAGTGAAACATGCCAAACCTTACGAATGACATATACAAGAGGTGTTGGCATGGCTTTTTGTCAACTTGACACAATCTAGAGTCATCTGAGAAAAGGGAAGCTCAATGGAAAAAAAAAGTCTCCATCAGATTGTCTTGTAGGCAAACCTGTGGTGCATTTTCTTGATTGATGATTGATGTGGAAGAGCACAACCAACTATAGGCAGTGATACCCCTGCTCAGGTGGTCCTGGGGTATATAAGAAAGCAGGCTGAGCAATCCAGGGGTTAGCAAGCCAGTAAACAGAGTTCCGACATGGCTTCTGCTTCCTTCCATGAATGGTGGATGCCAACTGTAAGCTGTAGTCCCCAAATTCCTTCATGTCATGGTGCTCTATGACAGCAATATGAAGCAAAGGAGGACCTGCCACACACGTGACCTCTGTGCTCTAACACAAAGCAAGAAATGGAAGAACAGAGGAGAAAATGTTCTAACACGTGCATGCCGTCTTCAGGAAGGGTTCTGCATGACACAGCAGCCAGTGCTCTTGATGGACTCATTTACTGCCTTCCTATTAAGTAGAGTTCTTGCCTCCCGGGCTTGACTGTGGCAGGTGCTGCACCTTCTGTCGAGAATATTTTAGTTTGCCTCCATCTTCACCCAAATTATTATTATTATATATTCATCGCATATAGTCATGAGTTTCATAAATATATTTTCGTCCGCATATACCCTAAAGACTCCACCAGAAGGCTCGTAAAACTAATAAGCACTTTCAACAAAATAGCAGGGCACGAAATTAACATATGAAACCCAGTAGCTTTTCTATATACCATTAATGAGCATGCAGAGAAAAACAATCAGAAAAGCAGCCAATTCGCAACAGCTTCAAGCGGCCTTCAGAATAAACCTAAATGGAGATGAATTATTTTTACTATGAAAACTTTAAAACACCAAAGAAAGATATTCAGGAAAATAACTGTATTTCACAAGTAATCTACAGATTCAATGGGAAACTATCAAAATTCCAGTGAAATTCTCCACTAAAATACAAGAAGCACCCCAAAATTCACGTTGAAGCACAAAAGAACCCAGAAACAAAATTTTGAGCAAAATGAACAGCGCTGGGGTATCCCAATACCTGATTTAAAATTATATTACACAGCCACAGTAACAAAATTAGCATGGTATGGGTACAAAACCAGACATACAGACCAGTAAGACAGGATCAAAGACACAGAAATAAACTAAATAAACTCAGCCAAGTTTTCATTGTCAGACTTGTAGACTTAGTATAAAACTGGTCACTTTCTACCAAATCCTTTGTTTTATTGAAGGTGCATTAGCAGACATGAGGCAAGCAGAGAGGGGCTGGTATCTTATGCTTTCAGCCTTTGCGTGAAATATTTCCTAGGTATGACCATAAGCTTTAGGATCCAAAATAAACACTCTTGACAGTAATTTTACTAACCTGACACCCTGAGTCAACAGCTTGCAGTAACCAAGACATGGCAGCACATCCACAGACCTACAGGTATAAGATAAAGGATGTATCATTTTGTGCTACTGGGATTTAAGGGCTTTTTAGTGGAGAAATTCTGACTAACACACTTGTTTTCCAAAATAAGGATTAAAGTCAGTAAATGTCTTTGAATCGCTCTGCTGACAGTAATCAAGATGGTTGATTATTCTTGATTGATCATTAGCACATAGATTGGTACTAAAGCAAGATGGGGTGATGAGGCATCCACGTGTATCCAACAAGAAAAGATATAAAGGAACAGACAAGGAGAATAATAATTTGTAAAGTCTGGGCCAAGTTTGAAGCAGTCAAGGTCATGTGAATGCATTGTATCCACTGCTTGATTAAACAGAGAATTGGAGACACAATTGATACAATCAGTCAGCTGCCAAGGAGCTATTCTATTTTAATAATAAAATATTTTCCTAGCCATGGCATCTTATGTTTGTAATCCCTATACCCAGGAGCCTAAGGTGGGAGGATTGCCATGAGTTTGAAGCTGCTCTGAGCTATATAGGGAGTCTAGTCCAACAAGCTACAGTGTCAAAGTCCAGTCTCAAAACAATAAAATAAATATTAATTTATTACTGCTAGATTTGCTCTGTAAATGACAATGCTTCAGGTGTATAGACTAGAAGGTTGATGTCTATAAACAGTTTAACCTAACATATATCCACTGCATATTATAAACCATTATAAAACAAAATTATATATTTATAAACTATTATAAACCTAATTTGAGTTAAAAATGCATGCCCTTCCTCCACAAGAGCTCACACTGACAGCTTCTGGTGGTTCCTCCTCTATTTCAACTAGTCAGCACCTCTTTTCCGACTAAACAGCAGAAGCCAAACCTCTAGAAAATTCAGCTTCTTTTTTTATTTTTATATGCAAATAGCATTTTCTTTTGTATTAAAATTAAACTAATGGAGTTAGAACAGATTAAAATCACCCAAGTGAGTTTTTCATGAATAAATGGTTTCTTAACTTGTTCTGAATATGAGAACTCCATTCAGAAATTTAATATAATTGATACTTTTGTTTTGTTTTTGTTTTTAATTTTATTTATTTTATTTTATTTTTCTTTATTAAGAAATTTTCTACTCACTCTTCATGCTATCCACAGACCCTCCCTCCTCCTTCCTCCCTCCTCCCCCCCCCAGCCCTCTTTCCCAAGCCACCCCGCATCCCCACATCCCCCAAATCGAGGTCTCCCATGGGGAGTCAGCAGAGCCCAGCACACTGAGCCTAGGCAGGTCCAAGCCCCTTCCCACTGCACCAAGACTGTGCAAGGTGTCACACCACAGGCACCAGATTTTGATGGCTTAATGTACAAAATATGTTTATTATTAAAAATTAATCTGGGCATAACTGCTCACCACTGTACTTCTTAGCAGTCTAAGTACTGAGATAGAAAGTCGGAGCTTTATAGTGAGTTACAGGCCAGCCTGGACTATAGAGTAAAACCTTGTCTCAATCAAGCAATCAATCATAAAAATAAGTAAATAGGTAAATCAATACTTTTTATATTAAATCAGCTAATCAAGTTCATTCAATGTCTTTTTTTCAGATACATCAAGGGGGGCTATGAAATTTGTCCATTTAAATAGAACAAACAATGCTAAAAAAAGAACTTTTGAACATCAGAAAAAAAGAAAAATCATAGTAATTTGTGGGTTTTGCTGTGTACATGGTTTGTTATTGGTAAAAGTCATACATTTTCTCCACCCTTAGTTAACTCAAAAATAAAAAGGCACACACAAATATCGTAGCATATTATATTGAATCAATATTTCTTATTTTTGTCTAGTTTTTTTTAAAACTTTGTTTAGACAGAGGCTTATGTAACACAGATTGGCCTCAAGCTCACTATATAGTCAAGTATGACCTTGAATTTCTCATCTTCCAGCCTCCACCTCCCCATGCTGAGATTACAGGTGTGCACCACCACATCCAATTTATCCAATATTGAAAATTCAACCCAGAGTTTCTTGCATGCTAGGCCAGTACTCCAATAAGTTAACCATATTCCCAGCAGCTCATATAATTTTTAAATAAAAAAATTCAGTAATTATATTCCCATATACTTAATTAATACTACTTTTAAATGACATTTCCCTCATTACAACAAAAGGATGTGAATGATGTAGTTCATTTTAAGCCTCCTCTCTGTGCCACAATGAAATCAAATATGAATGAATGTATAATGTCATCTCGGGGCTCATTATTATTAGAAGTGAGCATGAGAGCTGTCTGTATAGCAGTTTTACATTTAATTAACCAGTATGAATTGTTCACAGCTTTGTCATCTAATTATGCCAAGGAAAAGCAAGTCTCACCACATGTATTCTTCCTTCATGCCTGCACAATGTGTTTCTTCCTGGTGGAGACAGGCATTATTAAAACACCTGTCCCTTACTCCTGGACTCTGCCGTCCTCTGCTTTGAGGATTATATTCGGGTGAAGGGAGGAACAGGAGTAATGAAAAGCTTCGTGTTCCAAGTCTGAGAAGGTTTATGCAGATGCAAGCTGACTGCATGTGAGCACACCTGGGCATGAGCTTGAGAGCCACCCTCAGGATCTCATCTCTGAACAGCAATGCTTCCCTTACCCGACCAGGCTCTCTAGACCACTAAGTGACTATGTGAAGAGAGTAAAGATGTTTCTGAATGCTGAGTCATCACAGCCATAGCTACAGCTAAGCCCTGTGCATATCTGCAGTGACAAATGATGGGCCAGCAGTTTCATGTGGGCATTTTGCTGATGCCATATTTGACTGTATGAGATGATCCATGTCAGTTGTTAACTTGATAGGAGCTAGAATCTCTTAGGAAACTCTGGGCATGCCTGTGAGGGAGTTTCTATATTGGGTGAATAGAGGTGGGAAGATCTACCCTAAATATGGACAATACCACTTCATGGACTGTGGTCCTAGGCTAAAGGAAAAGGAAGAATCTAGCTGAGCACCAGCATCCATCTCTCTCTGCTTTCTGACCATAGCTACAATGTGAGCAGCTGCCTCATGCTCCAGCAGCATGCCCTTCCCACTATCATGGACTGTTTCCTTTTACTGTGAGCCATAACAAAAACTCTCCCTTTTTAAATTGCTTTTATCAGAGCAATAAAAAATTACTAATAGAGCATAGGGCTAAAGATTAAAGAGGCAACATTCAGTTGTTAGACTATGTCTGTTTGATTTTACTTAAAAAGTTTAAATTAAATGAAATTTATTCCAGCACAATATTCCAAAATAATATTCTTTCCTCCTATTTTTTAAATATATCTTATTATTATTTATGTGTATGTATCTGTGTATAAGTAGGTTAGAGGGGCATCAGATCTTTGGAGTACCAGTTATAGATAGTTATGAACTACCTGATGTGGTTGCTAGGAACCAAAATCAGGTCCTCATCAAGAACAATACATGCTCTTAACTACTGAGACATCTCTCCAGCTACCTCGACTCCTCCTTTCATAGTATAGTAGTCATTAAGGTGTCTTACACATGATATTTAATGCAAATTATGCATAATCTTTTTATTATTTTATAATTAACTTAATTTCACATATCAACCACAGATTTCCCCCGTCCTCCCTCCTCCCACCCCCCAGCCCTCACCTCCCAATCCACCCCCATTCTCACCTGCTCCTAGGCAAGGTCTCCCCTGGGGCGTCAGCCCAGCCTGGTAGACTCAGCCAAGGCCGGTCCAGTCTCCTCCTCCCTACACCAAGGCTGAGCAAAGTGTCCCAGCATAGACCCCAGGCTCCAAAAAGCCAACTCATGCACCAAGGACAGGTCCAGGCTCCACTGCCTGGGGGCCTCCCAAGCAGTTCAAGCTAATCAACTGTCTCACTTATCCAGAGGGCCTGGTCCAGTTCCATGGGGGCTCCTCAGCCATTGGTTCACAGTTCATGCATTTCCACTAGTTTGGCTATTTGTCCCTGTGCTTTTTCCAATCATGGTCTCAATATCTCTCGCTCATACAATGCCTCCTCTCTCTCGCTGACTGGACTCCCGGAGCTCCACCTAGGGCTGGCCGTGGATCTCTGTATCCACTTCCATCAGACACTGGATAAGAGTTCTATCATGACAGCCAGGGTGTTCGGCCATCCGATCACCAGAGCAGGTCAGCTCAGGCACTCTCTCAACCATTGCCAGTAGTCTACAGTGGAGATATCTTTGTGGATTTCTGGAGACCTTTCTAGCACTCTGCTTCTTCTTATTCCCCTGGGGTCTTCATTCATCATGACATAATCTTTTGATTCTCTCAGTATTTCACTTCTATAATAACAAAGGTAACTGACAGGAAGAGAATTTGAAATCTGATATTGGCAAATAGTACTAAGTGCATCTGTACACAGTCTTTATTTCATGGAATTACAAAATGGAAGGGGTTGGTTCCAAGCCCCTGTTTGGTAAACATCACTGCGTTTCTTTCATGTAACATTACCAGATACAGTTAAATACCACACAAACTGGGGAGCACCTTGTGTGCATGTATTTTTTTTTTAGAGGACAATTGCCTGAAAATAATCTATTAGGGCACACAGCTGCTTTCTGTTTCAGTGTAGAATAATGTAGTCCCATATGCCAATATTGGCGTGAGTCCCCATATTTTTTTAGGATAGCACAGTTTTGTGAACCTCATAAATATCAGCCTCCACCCAGGGAAATCAGCCTACCCAGACCATTTGTTTTCTGAACCACAAAGGCTAGTTCCTCACTTCATCTTTTACAAATGGCCAAGAAATGTTAACTCATGGTGAAAATTGATGTGAAATCTGATGAAGATGAGAAGTTGATTAATAAACAAATGAAGAAATAAATTAAGAAAGAAAGAAAGAGACTTGAAAATGTTTAGGTATGGAAACCACTTAGTAAGATGCTCAGAAATACTGACTCTAGAGCCAGGCAATGTGTCGTAGTCAGAATTTATGACAGCTGGGTCAAGGGCATCTAGAGATTCTCTGTGAAATTGACTAGCCCCCAGTTGCTTATTTCATGGTAGAGTTACCATCTGGTCTTTGCTTTTTTCAAAAGACTCTATCTTTATTTTTTGAAAACCCAACAGATCACATGATTAGTTCTCATGCTCCATCTAAACACATCACTGATAGCTCAAGGTTTCTAAAGGATCAAACATTCTTCTGCTTCAATCATAAGGAAGGATGATGCTTCTTGCTTGGATTTTGACAAGGCTTTATTGAAGACTGAATTGACACAAACCTGTTGTTTCTAGCATCCATTATTAATAAAACAGTATGCCAGTGAGGATTAAAACAATACCTCTTAGATCTTTTCTGCTAGTTTATATGTTTTTCTAATGTTCAAATTAATTAATGTATACCATGTTTAGAGCCAAGAAAGATATCAAGGGGTTGGAGAGAGGCTTCAGCAGTTCATAGAATTTCTTGTGCTAGCAGAGGACCTGAGTTCAGTTCCCAGTACCCACATCCAGCTCCATTTTTTTCTGGTCTCTGTGAACAAAATACATGCATATGCATAAGCACACATGCTCATGCATGTGCATACACACACACAAAAAAACACTAAAAACAAAACATAAACAATGAATATCTGGCATGTGGAAAGGATATTTAATGCTATTAATATTCAAGATATGTGTTTCTGCTCAACCACTTATTAAAATTGTTATCCTTATGATATTGATTTTTTTCTGAAAAATTATGAGTCATTCTAAACCTGTAAAGTGTTTTTACATCCCTTCCATTGCTCAATTTTAATTACCTGCTCTGCTCTCATTTTATAATCATAACTCAATCGGGTCCAACTTGCCCTGTTCCCCAGATGAGAGGAACTGACACATTTCTGGTGGCTACGTGCCATGGCCATGGGACCACTACTCAGAATACTCCTGGGGAATGAAGCCAGAAAGAAACAGAAATGCAAAGACATAGACTGAAAGAGAAAGGCTCAAGCCCTGGAGTTTCACTGCGAAGCCACCAAGAGAAACAACACAACTAGAGGTGAAAGGAACAGAGATCAAAACCTAGGGAGTAGTTGGGCATGAAGAACAGGTTGTATGTCTGACCGACAGCCATGTGGTCTTCCACATGATGCAGAGGCAGGACCCCTTTTCCCAGCCCATGAAGCACCAAGGTCATCAATGACACTCACTGCTACAGTGCACTGAAAAGGCACATGGCTGGAGTAGAGTAGTTGCCTAATATGTGCAAGGTCCTGGATTTAATTCCCAGAACCTGCCCCCCCCCCAAAGTGCAACCACTGTGACACACAGCTTATATTTAATATTTTAAATGTGGTTATATATGCATATATATGCATATATATGTACATATATATGCTTTAGTTCATTGCTTGAGTTTTAAAAAGCATCACTAACATTTATAATGATCTAATAATATTTAAGAATTTTATTGAAATTGGGGAAAATATGTGCATATATGTATATATATATATATATATATATATTTAAATATGCACTCATACATGCATTAATATACTTCCCCCAGGCACTGTGATTAGAAGTTTCCACACAGTAGGAACTGAAATTTATCCCCAATTTCAATCCTATCGTATTTTTCTTCAAGCTGTCCCAATCTTCACAACGACAAAACTTACTGCATATAAATTAAAAGTAAATGACAATGATTAAAATATCTGTCTTAATTAGGGTTTTGTTGCCATGATGATATACCATACTACAGCAATTCTTATAAAGGAAAACATTTAATTGGGGCTGGCTTACAATTTCAGAGGTTCAGTTCATTTTTATCATGGTGTAACATGGCAGCATGCAGGTAGACATGGTACTGGAGAAGGAGCTGAGAGTTTTACATCTTGATCTGCAGGCAGCAGAAATTGACTGTATTCCACACTAGGCACAGCTTGAGCATATGAGACCTCAAAGCCGCCCCCCTCCAGTCACACTTCCTCCAACAAGGCCATACCTTCTAATAGTTTCACTCCCTATGGACCAAGCATTCAAACACTTGAGTCTATGGGGGTCATCCTATTTAAAACACCACAATATCTTAGCTCCTATTAATTTAAAGGAATAGTTGAAACACTGGCTTTCAAAATCTCAAATAATTCACAATTATTCATACAGTTACTGCCACTGTGGTTATATAAAGTTTTCTCTTCATAATATAAGCGTTATTATGTAACTACATCTGTATGTAAAGTTTTATGTTTTTGTAGGACAAAAGTTACTCTGGTGATAAGACTATATTTTAATCAAATAAAATTTTCTTTAAAGAGATTGAAGCCAAAATGAGCTATTTTAGAAAGAACAAAGAGCTGGAAGGTGGTAGTGCACATCTTTAATCCCAGCACTTGAAAAGCAAAGGCAAGTGGATCTCTGACTTCTAGGCTAGCCTAGTCTACAGACAGAGGGAGTTTCCAGACAAGCAGGGTACACAGAGAAACCCTGTCTCAAGAAAAAAAAAAGAATAAAGAGTATTTTTTAAATGGTATTTGCATTATAATCTATCTTTGAAATTCAACATGAATAGTTCTACTCCAGGTCCCAGATTAAAAACCTGAAGAACAATTTCTGGTGTGGGCAGGCAGTGTTCAATGGCTCTGGGTGTAGCACATACATGGACCAGGTTATTTCTAGAAACACCAAACTACAAAGCATCATCCAGTATGAGAATGTCAGAGGCATGAGGATGAAAGTCCATTGATAATATGTTGATAATATGCTGAACTGTTCTTGTACTCTCCTCAATGTAGGCCACAATTCTGTCATGAGTGGAAGTTTAGAATACCTGTTTTATAGACAAGAAGTGTCAAATCTGCATAAAGTTATCAACATTAGTACTGGGGATGAACCAGAGTGTGTACCCAGCCTGTTTTTCTTCAAGAACCTACAAGATGGGGCCAGTCACAAGCAGGTGAAAGTTCATGTTGGGTTAACTACAGATGGCTGCAAACCAACCATCCTGAATGATATCTTTTTCATAAAAACACTCCCTTCTATCCCATGATGCCATGCTGCTTTAGTGCCACCTACTTCAGTGATTTATATAAAGTCCTACAATTTGTCATCCAATTTGGAATTTGTCTTTTGACATTCCATCATTACAGAATTAAAAGTAGCTGGCCCAAGACCACAGATATTTGGAGTTATACATCCAAAGACTCCAACCACAGGAAGCCCATGTCTATCATAGTCATACACAGAAAATCTCTGTCTCTGGCATTACAGTTCCTCAATACATCAAGAAGAAAGATATATTCCCCTCAGATAAATCAGATATGATATCACATGCTTATAATCCCAGCTGCTCTGGTGGCCAAGGCAGAAGGATCACAGGTTTCAGGTTTTCTAGGCTCTATCAGTTTCTTAGATTGACTCTTTTAAGTTTCCCTGCAGTTGACTGGGTAGCAGTCACCAGAGTTGGGAACAGAACACACATTCCATAGTCAGTGCTCAATATCCATGCATGTTTCAGCCAACATTTGAAAATAAAAATAGAAACCACCTTAATACTGTTTCTCTACCCAAGACAAATTTGTGTTATAGAAATTGAAATTTATTACTCCAAGATACCATTCCTAGGTCACAAACCATTGGATTTTATTTACCATCTGTATTAGCCGCTTTTCTTGTTGCTATGGCAAAATTCCCAGGCAAAAGCAACATAAGGAAGAGTTAATTCAGGATCATAGTTCCAGGATCCAGTGCATGATGGTAGGGAAGGCATGGCCACAGAGGCGTGAGGCAGCCTGTCAGATTACATCTGCATTCAGGAAGCAGCGAGGTCAGGACTGGTATTCAGCTTGCTTTCTCATTTTTGTTCATCCAGGACTCTAGCCCCTGAGTCTAACTACCATGTGATCTAATCCAGATTATCCTTCACAGACATCCAAAGATTCATCTCTTCAGTGATTCTAGATCCCATCGAGTTGATAATCAGCATTACTCATCACACCGTCCTTTTCAACATATTTTCTGTTTGTAAGTATACTGTTGGCATAATGCTGGAGTGACTGAACACCTGACAGGGACCAGAGACCCGAGATTCATCTGGAAACATTGTTCGAGGTGCTGCAGTCCATCATGGAGGGAAAACATCTCAGTGGGAACAGCTTGAGGCTGTGGCTGTCCAATGAGAGACAGTGGGTTATATCCTGCCAGTGGCCAGGAAGCAAGGGAGACCGTGAGCCAGAACTAAGGATGGCATACAATAACCCAAAGGACTGTCTCCCTACAGGCAACTTCCTGCAGTCAGCGCTTACCTCCTCAACACAGGTAACTTCTTCCTTCTGCAACCATGCCAAACAGTCCCACCAACTGGAGACCAAGTGTTGAAGGAAGGACATGAGTCTGTAGCAGACTTTTCACTTCCAAAACCAGCAGGAGGAAGGTGACTTCATCCGTCTTGTGTACTCACGAAATCAGACACTTTGACTTCTCAAGTGTTGTTCATTATTGTGTAAACAACACAAAATCAATTATGCAAAAATCACTCCCTAATTCAATTGTTTCATTACCAAATCAGGCTGGCTTAATTTCCCTCTTCCCAAAACAGCTGCATAAATTAGTATAGCCTCATTATAATTACATATTTGCCTCATAATGAAAGCAGAAGTTGTAAAAGAGAAAAAAATTAAATATCACATCACTTAGGTATTTTGAATGTGAAATGAATTAGTTACTGAGGCACTGACATGCAAAACTGGGAATTTTTTTCCCCTGTAAATTGTTCTTATTGTAGCATTGAGTTTTAATTTGAATTTAGAATAGGTTCATTTAGACAATATAATTACCATTAATCTCACAAAATTGCTATTTTTAGCTAGTTGAAAATTAAAACAAATTAGATCAGTCTTCAAGAGGTTTTGTCACAAATAATAGTCTCATCTGGCAAAGGTTAATCCTCCACTGCACAATACTGAAGTTTCAGAAGATAATGAGCTAATACAACACATTATCTACTATTGTCACAGGAATATTAAAAAACAGAAAGATGGAGTTCTTCAATAGTGAATGCATTATAAAGATTACATATGAGTCTGTGTGTGGAAATGTGAGGTACTGTATTATCATTTGTGTGCTGATGTTAAAGGGCTTGTTTTTCTGAAAGATGAAGAGGGAATAATTGCCTTTTGCATTGTGACTTCTTCTGAACTCTGCCCAAACATTATACATTTGGAACATATACACAAATATGTGTAAATACATCTGAATGTTAGGAGTTGATTATTATATAGTTTTGCATTGTAGCCATTTTTGTCGGGGATGAACATATTAAATCATTTAGATCTTTCTCCCCAAATAATAGGTTTGGTGAAGTTTAATTAGTTGTTTGTTTATTTGGTTTAATATATGTATTTGTATTAGTTCTTTTAGATTTTCATAAAACATGTATTGATCATATTCACCTCCTTTCCCCTGACTCTTCACAGACAGACCCATTCCTCTTTCCCTTCCCATCCAAATTTGCATTTCCCTACACACATCAAGGTCCATCTTTACACCTTATATATTCTTGGATGTTCTTTCTAATATGAAAGCCTACCATTTATCTTTTGCCTAGTTTAATTGATGCCCAACAGATACAGAAGGAAAAGAAGATCACATCAAATTCATATGTCAAGGTTTCCTCATGCCTCTGGCCATTCTTCTCTCAAACTGATCTGATGAGCCAAGGGGTGTGGGGCTACTTCTATGTATATGTATATACAATGACTGCAGTCTGTACAGCCTGTTCTCTGGGACTGGAAAGAGGGTTCAGGTAGAAACTCCCAGATTCTCTTCAGAACACATTCCCATCTCTTCATTAGACCTTAGTCACTATTCACCAGAAATACAAGCCTCTACAATTATTTTCTGCTGAGAGAATGTGGAAAGGCAGAGAAATTGCCTTGCAGAAAATATAGCAGCTAAGTACAAAGCAGAGAAACAAAAGCAATCCCTAGCCAAGGGTTGCTATATCAGGGTGGACAAAAGCCCAGCACAGAGTATAGTGTCATGAAACTGAGACTCGCTTTGGACCCACCCTTCTTTGTCTTGATGTGTAGTAAGACCATTCTAAGCCTTTCTGCAGTTGTTTACACCAAACTGAGAGTGCTCTGCTTTTTGTTACTGGGGACTTATAGGCCTTTAATGAAGGCAATGGGCAAGTGGGAGAAGATACCAACATGGTTGAAGGGCAACAAATATCTATATTAGTAAGTCTCAATTTAGAGCATTCAATATAGAAGAAAAATGAGAAAGGAGAAAGAAGACTATCTCATCCATAAAACTAAGGTTGTGTGAGAAGAAAATATTGAAGAAAAAATTAATATTGCTTCTGTTAACAAGCAACAATGCTAAATTTAGGGGCTATCAACAAATAGAAAAGGGCATCTAAGTAAGGTGCATTTGAAGCTATAGAAATGTTGATATACAAAGGAAACAACTGCACGCAGAAGTGAGTACAAACTCCTTGTTAGGGGATAGCAAAACACAGCTCACAGACTAAATCCATCACCATCAGTGTTACAAATAAAGTTTTATTGCTACACAGCATGATTGTTTATTTGCATATCACCAGTGGTTCCTTTGGTACAGTAACAGCAAAGTTGAGTAACTTTGCATCTGAGACTGTACAGATGATGAGTCCTGGAACATGAGTTATCTGGCCTTCTATAGAAAAGATGTGAGGAGCTGGAAAGAAGACTCAGCTTTTCAAAGCACACACTGCTCTTGCAGAGAACAGGAATTCTGCTCCCAGCACTCAATTGTTGTAACTCTTGTTCCAGGGGATGGATTCAATGCATTTTTCTGGCCTTTATGAAGACTGTATGCACATGTACAATTCTCCCCATACCCACACACACTTAAAAATTAAATATTAGCTGTTGGAGAGATGACTCAGTGGTTAAGAGCACTCGTTGCTCTTACAGAAGGCTTTAGCTCAGCTCTTAGAACCCACATGGTAGCTCACAAGTGTCTGGAATTCCAGTTCCAGGGGATCAAATGCTCTTTGGCCTCCCTGGGCACCAGGCATGCACATGGTACATACACATGCATTCCGGCCAAACACTCACACTTATAGAAAAATAGGTCTGCTTATTTAAAATACTACTACTAATAATAATAACAATAATAATAATAATAATAATAATGAGAAGAAGAACTATCCCATATTTTTCTATATTTTTGTTTGTTTATTTCTAGTTTTTGTTGTTGTTATGAGTTCCCTTATGTCCAGGCTAGCTTGGCATTCCTGGGCTCAAGTTATCTTCCTATCTCAGTCTACCAAGCCAGTGGGCTACAGGTGTGGCCAACTGTATATTATATACATAAACTTTAGTGACTATAATAATTGATATATTTTCATTATTTTTTATTTAGTTTGTCAAATGTACTTTGTCTAAAACTATTTAATTCTGAGCATTTTCTTTCCCTAATATTTGATAAATAGAAAATACCTGCAAATATGTTAGATATCAAATGAGCACAAAAGCCCCTTTATAGCAATGCTTCTCAACCTTCCTAATGCTGTGACCCTTTAATACAATTTCTCCTGTTGTAGTGACCCCAAGCATAAAATTAATTTCATTGCTACATCCTAACTGTAATTTTGCTACTGTTATGAATCCTAATGTAAATATCTGTGTTTTCTGATGGCTTTAGGCAACCACTGTGAAAGGGTTGTTTAACCCCAAAGGAGGTGCAACCCACAGGTTGAGAATTGCTGCCTTTATAGGTTGTAGCCTTAGTCCCCAGTTCCTCAGAAGACAGCTACATTTGCAGAAAGGGTCTTTCTACCAGTAAAGCTGAAGAAAAGTCTGCCTCTATCAGGATTCCTAGTCCATGCTGAAAGAAGGAGACATTTGAGCATACAGAGATACCAAAGATAACACACACACACACACACACACACACACACACACACACACACACACACACACAAAATACATGGGACATACAAAGACGGTGGCCAAGGGCTCATGATACAACAAGATGCAAATGCTGATCTTGAACTTCCCACTTCCAGACAGTGAACAAATACATTTCCATTGTTTAAATCACCATGTACGTCCATGCACTTGCTGCTGTCATAGAAAGTATATTTAGACCTTTAAAAACTAACTGAATAATGTTCAAATAAATTTCACATTTGTTAAAATGTAAAATGAAACATCATTATTAATAAAATCCAAAGGACTATACAACCAAGGTAAATATATAAAATGGAGCCAGATGTGGTGGTATATGCTTGTCATTCTACCACTTGGGAGGTACAGAAGAAGAGGCCTAGTATATAGCAAGTTCAAGGCCAAACTGTGCTTCATAAGACATTGTCATAAGAAAAGAACTTAGCTCAGTTGTACCACTGGACTAGTAAATTCAAGGCACTGGATTCAGTACTCAGCTCCCAAAACACAAAAAAGGGTGTGTGTGTGTGAGGAGTAAACCACTGAATTTTAACTGAATTTGAATTTTATATTAATATTAATAAAATATATTAAAAATTATCGGAGACACTCTTACAATCACCCACATGCCTAATATGCTTTGCTTGTGGAAATAAATATTCTACCTTTATGATGTTGTTATTAAATAAATTCTCAAACTCATAGTGTGCCTATATAAGATAGATAAGATCTATATAGTCCCACATTTTTTGATCTGATATTGCTATGATCATATTGAAATCTCTTTAGATTTCAGACTTTGTTTTCTATCTATGTATTTAATGAGAACATATGCCAGTTTGATGTTAGCTAAAGAGGAAAATGAAAAAATTTAGGAAGATTATTATCTTACACATTTGGTTCATTTGGTAAGACTCAGATTTTCCTTCCCTGTCTCCAAAATAGTTAAATATTTTCATACATTTAAATATTTTTTCTTTTGAAAATCATGCATACTTATAGTACCTAAGAGTAAAAGAATAATATTACTTTAAAAATACTTTATAATGAAAAAATAACTTAGTGATAAAAGCTAGTGAAAAAGGCTTTTATGTATAAATCATCATTTTTGCACAAAATACCATCCACATGAGTTTGCTGACACCTTATTTACTTGATGCTCAATTGAACACAAACCACAGAGATTCACTAAGTCAAAAATTTCTTATAGATACATCTTATTTTGTAATCTCTTTGAGTCTCAAATCATCAAAAGTAGTAGCAAATGGCTAGAAATTCAACATCCCAGACTCTTAACCACATGTAAGTTTCAAACAAAATAACTAAAGAAAGCAGTGGTACTGAACACTCAGATAGAAAGAAACACAGAAACTCACAATTGTCAAATTACACTTCTCCATCCAAGTTCTCATCTCACAGAACAGCTAGCTCACTTGAGACTTGAGCTGGGCAATGGCTCCATGTGGATTGCCACATATGTATCCAGACCTGAATTTGGATCCTTTGAAGCTATATACACCCAGGTGCAGAAGTGTGTATCTATAATCCCATTGTGATGGTGAGATGGGAGGCAGGGACTGGAGAATCTACAGGAACTTGATGGAAAATAAAGCACTTAGTTCGCTATATTTCATAAGAATATACTTGCCCATATGTATTATATATATACACATTTGGTTATATATATATATATCCTTATGCATGTATTTACATAATAATCTTTTTTTTCTAAATACTGTATTTTTTTAACCTTCTCAGGATACCATGTTACCAAGAAGCAAACCCATCACACTTTATCAAATGTGAATTTTGAATTTGAATTTGTTTAGGCATAAGTTTAGAAAATTGCTGTTCTTGGTGAACTGGTAAATATGTTGTTTAAGACAACAAACCTTTTCCTGTTGGTTATTATTCAATAAATTTATTGTCCCAATTTATTTTCTGTTTCTTTTGTTAATGAAGATAAAGACATCCAAATAACAAAAGGAAAATCCTTAACCATGGCTTATTCCATATATGCAACGTGATAAAAATGTGATAAACAAAAAATTAATGGGTCAGCTGAATAGAAAAATATACTCTTAGAAATCAAAATATTTGATTATTAAGACATTATTATTAAGAATAGATTAAACTAGGCCTTGGTGGGGCGCACTTATAATCCTGGCACTTGAGATCCTGAGTAAAAAGACAATTGGAATTTCAAAGCCAACCTGTGCTACATAGGGACACAGTATTAGAAGAAAGGAAGATTGAGGAGGAAAAGAAAGAGCGGAAGAAGAGGAAGAGAAAAAGGAGGAATGTAGAAAGAAGGGGAAGGGAAAGAAAACAAGATAGAAGAGGAGGAAGAAGATGTAAGAAGGCCTTTGTTGACCAAGTGAACTCACAAGGAGTCTGAACCGAAAGGATGTACCAGAGAGTCTGGAAGGGGGCTTCAGGTCTGGAGTTTGACTCGTTACTTGTGGCCTGCATAAGGACACAGGCAGAGGAGCTAGGGCAGAACAGCAAGCCTCTAGCTGTCACTGATGCACTTTGTAATTTCAGGCTCTATGTGAGTAACCTGTATTTTTAAAAAGTCAGCTTGCATTGAGGCAGTCTTCCTTGTACATACATCATAAAGTGGGAGCAAAGCACCAGAGGGGAAAAACAGGATGAATCATCACAACTGAATGTTAGTGTGACTTTAGAAATATTAAAATATTTCTCTCTCCAAAAGGATTTACACTATTTCAGGAAAAGTCAAGTTGACCACAAGAAGATGAAAATTGGTTCTATTTAAAGTGTGCTTCCTCCCCCTCATTTCATATCATCTAACATCATTACACTGCGAGCTAATACTTTGCATGCACAGGTTTCAATAACTATATATTATATGTTATAATATATTAAGTATAATTATATAAATTATAATTTTTTATACTTAAAATATAGTATAATATTTAAATTATAATATTTTATAATTTTGTCTGCTAAATCCCAAAGTTTATAAAGACTTCTAAAATATAAATATCTAATAACCTACAATATTTTTAAATGACTATTTTCTCACAAAGCAAAGTCTTCCTAGTAAAAATGTAAAAGAGTAAATGTGTTTATTTTTCCAAAACTGATTCAAACTTTTGTTGGATAAAGAATGGTTTCTAGTTAGCATTGTCAATGGCTTCCAATTGAAACAAATCGGTTCATAGCAACTTCATACTGAAAGCTCAGGAATGCCTAATTTATACACAGAAAATTGAGACAGATTCTTCATGCCAGCTGTCACAGTTTCTGAAGAATTCCTGAGTTATGAATGTTCCCTTCGGCCATCCTGGATTCTCACACTGCTACATCAGGTTACAGAAAAATTGTCTTGTGCAGGAGACCCGATCTATAAACCAAAAGAAGAATAAAAATGATCTGCCCCAGTCTCATACCCCAATTCTCCTCTCCCTAGGTCACTTTCATATACCTAAAACAGAGTCCTCCTCTCCCTGGTCACTTCTACATATCTAGAACAGAGTCCCAGAAACTATTAGGGGGTTAGCAAGAGAAAGTTGAGTTGAAGAGGATGCACATGAAACGATTATTTAGAAACATGTAAAGTCCTTAGTTCCATTTGATGATGGGGCTTATAAAAGTTTTGTTGCACACAGTTTCTATGTCATAGAGAAGTGACATTCTTAGGGCACTGTGCTTCTGGAGTGGCAGGAGACTTGATTTTAAATCCCATTATCCGTGGTGATCATCAGCTGACATTGTAGATTCTGAGCCAAACTTCTCTCACAAGAGAGAAACCATAAAGAATAAATATATCTTTCCATTGAGAACAGTCAGGTATGATTCCCCATCTGCAACTCACTGTTGTATAAACGATTCTTGCTCAATTCTTAGAAAAGGCAGGGGGCTGGGTAAAACTAGCTTCATAATTAAGACATAATTCAATAGTGGAGGTTGCAAGACATTTGTGCAGTACTCATAGAGGCCAGAAGAGGGCATCACACACAGAGAGGCGCACACACACACACACACACACACACACACACACGCACGCACGCACGCACGCACTCACGCACGCACGCACGCACGCGCGCGCCCTAGTTGGAATACAGGCTGTAGTTAGCCAGCCCACCTGGATCATGGGAATCAAACTTCAGTCCTCTGAAGGGGCAATATTTTGTCCTAATTTCTAAGCTATCTCTCCAGTCCTTGACTTTATTACTCTTTTTTTTTTTTTGAAGAGTTGTTTTCTATTGCAAACATAAAACCTAGAAAACTATAGAAAAATATTCATCTTGGTTTATAATGGATATACTTTGTAAAATGAATTGAACTAGCTTAGAAAACAACACAATGAAAAAAATTGAATGTAGAAAACCGCATGAACAGGAGCTTACTGTGTGACTAGCAGTGCAGCTTGTGTCCCAGGTAGTTTGTAGGACTGTAGGACTTTAGAAGGGAGGTGCTAATGCAGAGTGCAGGAAGCAGAGCCTGTGCAGTGAGGCAGAGGAAAGAAACTCTAATGGTGATGCAAAGTCAAAGAGCTTCCATCACACCCTGTGCTCCCTTTTCTTTCCAGGAATTCATCTCAAATAAACTTCACAACACAATTGACAATCAGATTGTGCATGAAGACATGGATTCCACAGAAACTCTCTTCTGCTAGTGCACCCACATCTCTTCAAAAAAAGAACAAGGATTCTTCTGAAGAAAGGTTTTATTTATTCCATTCCAGGATGGTCTTCAGAATTGTGAAAATACAGAATGTGTAGTTTAACCCAACTATTAATCACTCATTATTTCATCCAAAATAGCAATTTCTAGCACATTTACAAAGCCAAAGTTTTAAATTTCAACATTAAACAAACAACTAGGTCATATTTTCCTACCCAATCTCCATATGTGACTCCTGTAGTAATGCACAATAGTCATTGGGGACATCATCCTAATAGCTGCAACTTTTAGGTAGCCATCTTTGCTTGGGTCCCATGTCTCCTGTAAGGCAGAATTGAAGCCCGGCATCATGGCCTTTTTTCAACATTGTTTGTATGCAAAAATATCGGTTTATTAGGTGTCTCAGATAGTCAAGAAAACTGTAGAAATGACACTGTTTGTCCACCTCCCACCCCACTCTCCACCTGCACATTAGATACAGACTTTTCTCCTGTAGATAATCCTCAGAGGCCTCATGAAACAGCTGCTCTTCGTCTAATCTTGTTACCTCATTTGTTCCCTGAGAGACAAATATATTCTGGACTTCAAGGACAGGTAAATAAATCATAAAATATTTAGTAAATATAAACTGAACAAAAATGAGATAGCATGATGGGACAGTGTAGGAGTTAGGATTGCTCCATGAACATCATAGCAGGGATGAAAATGAGCCACTTGTAAGAGCCTTGATACCAGGAGACACCATCTCCAGGAGCATATGTCACAGCCTCCATTTATGGAATGGAAAATACTACCTTCATATGCATTTTAGATAATAGCTCTACCTCTGAGTAGCATCTTAACTCCTGAAATGGTTTTCGTAGCCATTTAATGTTTGGAGGAGATATGGCAAATGGAATAGCACAAAGCCTGCATTGTCTATGTGTATAAAAAGGGGACCCGAATGCAATTCTCATGCATGTGCAGAAAGCCTGTTACTGACTGAACGAACTCCCTAGCTTGAGTTTCTTTTTTGTTTGTTATATATTCATTTTATAAGGTAATGGTCTTCATAAAAATGTTTTCACACAGCTGAATCATGTAATATGCACAGAGATAAAACACTAGTACAAGAATTCTTCAGACTGACAGAGTGAGGAGTGAAATTGCTGGCACACGTACTGGAGGATGCCTCACAGGCCCAGTATCTAAACGACTGTCTTCTGTGATGAGACAATTGATTTGTGTGTATCCAGTAGGTTCAGTTACATGATCTCCTTTATATCATTGTGCATTCATGTTCAGTATGACTTCTACTCTAATATATATATATATATATATATATATATATATATATATATTCCTTATTTAGGTTTTAATTCCTGTCTCCAATGGTCTCTTTGCCTTTTAATTACTGTGGAAGATAAAGTTTCTGTATACTGAACATAATGGGATTTTAAATTATAAACATATCCTAGTTAGTATCTTGTCTTATTGTGCCTGTTAACTACGCCCTCTTCTTGACTTCCATAATAGATTCTGTCCTGGAGTTTCATCCTCGGAGCGGTTTTTCTCCTTCCACTGTCACTCCTATCACACTCTCTCACACTGTGAAGTTTCTCCTGGGAACACTCTGGGCTCTTTCTCTGTGTTCACTCTTCACAATACACCACTGACCACAGGCATTGCAGCACCATCAACTTGCAAATGACACCCACAATTTTAACCTCCACCACAAGTCACTTCACTGAGCTCTAGGCTCATAAATCCAACCAGCTCCTCTGCATTCCCAATTGATTATGTGACAGAAGCCACCCCTTTATAATACCCAAATGAATTTTTTTTATTTTTACTCCTAAACATGTATCTCGGCCCTTATTATCTTTGCAACTGACTCCCCCATACCCCAGGAGTCTCCAGGCAGAGCTGGAGCAGCTGCTTTGGATTCATTGATTTCCTGACTCCGAGCCTCACAGTCCTCATGCAAAAACCTTTCTTTTCATCTTCTCTAGGTCTCCTCACTATTCTTCCTCCACACCAGTCTCATTGCCTGCTCCTTCTTAGAGAGTATTAGTTTGGATCAAGACAACAGGATTCTCCTTGCTCAGCTCCCAGGTGTTGTTACTGGGGTGTCATCAAACTATACTCTCTGCACCACTGAGAAAGTAACTCCTCCTCCTTCACAAATGCCCCTGCAAGAGAGAGCAGCCAGGGAAGCTGATGCTGTTATGGAGCTGTACTCTTAAAATTGTTTATCTTCTTTGTCTCTGTCAAAGGAAAATGAACAGAGAAAAGTGAATTTCAATGGTGTCCATACCTTCCTTCTTACCATCTAAAACCACAAATGCACCTCTGAGATCTATTCACATTTATTTTCTCCCATAAATAGAATACAAGATCCAGGGCTTGCAAGATAGTTTAGTGGATGGAGGTGCCTGCTGCCAAGATTGACAACCTAAGTTCAATCCCAGGACCTAGACTGTGGAAAGAAGTGAATCCTGCAAATTGTTCTCTGACTTCCATAAGAGCACTATGTCATGATTCATTCTCTCTCTCTCTCTCTCTCTCTCTCTCTCTCTCTCTCTCTCTGTCTCACACACACACACACACACACACAAAAAATTTAAATATAATAAAAATAGTTAATCATAAAAGAATGTAAAATCCAAAGTTCTAGGACAATTCTATCTTTCACTACTTAAGAGGCATGTATAAAATATCTCAATACACATTAGATGCTAAAATAATCTGTAAAAATAAAAGTAAAGAAGCTTAAGAAGAAAATATTTAATTTACTTGGTTTCAGAATAAAGCATATGCTTTTTATCAGAGTAAACAGGACAGTCATGTATAATAACTAGTTATTATAAGTAGATGACTAAAACTGACCATGGAATATACCATATCCTGTCAGTCAATAGCATTTGTATGTTAGAAATAAAACAAATTTCAAATACCAAATCACTATTACAATCATATCAACTACCTTCATAAAGCATATTACTCAGCATGTATTAAGTCTTAAGCAAAGAATGCATAGTTATAAGCTAACAGGGTCTGATTATTTAGTGAAAAGTCCAATTCAGATGAAAGTGTTAAACATGTCCACCACATTATATAGGCTGTTGGAAACGGTGCAAAAATGTTATCTTTAAATATTTACATGTGGAAAGAGACTATAAAAGTAACAATGGGAAAGGGTTTTCTTCTTATACTTTATGAATTTTTCAAAATTTACTTACTGGTAAACATTACAGTAATGTTCAAGATTATAAAAACCTAAAAAGAGTAACTGAAAACAAATAAATTAAAAATGAATAGAAATCTAAGAAAAAAATTTGCCTTTTGCATTGAGACAACTGGAAAACATTTTTGAGGGTGTGTGTGTGTGTGTGTGTGTGTGTGTGTGTGTGTGTGTGTGTGAAAAAGAGAGAGAGAGAAAGAGAGAGAGAGAATGGAGGCCAGAGGTTGACCTCAGATGTTTTCCTCCACAGCTCCACCTTATATTTTGAGGGAGATCTTCTTTAAAGCCAGGACACACAGAATTGGCTAGTCTAGCTAGAGAGCTTTTCTTCACACACAGACACCCCACCTCCACAAACTGGGATTACAGATTGACCAACCATCATGCCCTCCCAATGTTTACGTCTGTTCCATTGGTTCAGGAACAATGAATGGTCAGCTAAACAATGAGCATGCTTTCAGGAGCACTTGTGTCTGTACGGTCACTGCAGTAATATGAATCATATAAAAATGAAAAGCATACATGAAAGAAGTTAATGGATGCATCCAAGTACATCTATTTTCTACATGACAGATGCTACCTGGGGTAGAACCAGACATGCCTGCCTTTTCTTTTGTTCGCTTATCTATCTCTGTCCACTGAGAAACAGTAACATAGAAATCTTCTTTAAAGTTGCAGAGCTGGTGATGGACATCAGACTTGACTTAGAACAAGCTCCATCTTGTCTGCACTGTGGCCCAGTCTGTCAGCTACTTGGAAAAGGTCCAAAGTGTAACTCTGGGTCAGAATGGCAAAGCCATAAATGGAACATCCAGACTTCTAAATCAATTCATGCACAGTTGATTTGAAGGCAATTGGATTTTCTGTGACTATAAAAGAAGAATACTTTTGTTCCTTTAAGCTACAAAAATGTGGAGGTTATGGTGGTTTGTGTTATTTTCCCACAAATAAACTTAGGAAGGATGAACTGTCATTTTGGTAAATAATGTAAACATACACAGACTGACTTTGAAGAACACTCATAATATTCTAGTAGATGATAAAAATATAAAGTTCAGGGCAGTGTGCTAATGTGATGATATTCAAAGATACATAGGTACATACACATGTGCATTAATTTTATGAATAAACATATATACAGATAGATATAAAATTAATCTAGGGCAAGTCAAAAGAGATTGTATTAAGTAATGATTAATGTTAATTTGTCTTAATTTGACAGTGCAAAAATAGATATGCACAGGCACATACTTGATTTTTAAAAATTAAATTGTTTTAAACAACTTTGGATAACACTTTCCATGTTTATTTCATTTGAATTTATATTTAGCGCCAAGCAAATCGGTGAAGTTAGAAATGATTCGTTCATAATTTGACAGCATTATCAGAACCTAGTGTTGTAGAATATTATTTTAAGGTATGTTACTTTTGTTTATGCTCTGGAACATTTGTTTAATGATGCAAAGGAATGTTACATTTGTTTGATTAAGTAAAATTCACCTGGGGTCAGGCAGCTGCATCAGCAACTAGCTGATAGGAAGTGGTAGGAGGAGTCAGGTGGAGAAGGGCTTTTAAGAGGAGGTAAGGAGAAGGACGAGAGCTTTTCCAGGGAGACATGAGCAAGGAGAGGAAGTGAGCAACTTGCTATTCAGCCTCTCTGAGGAGCAGAATTCCATCTCAACCTTTGAGTCTTGAGTTCTTTAGAGGGACAGATATTTAGAAAAGTTCCGTTCCTAGCTTTGAAAAAGTCAGTTCCTGAGGGAACAGAATTCCCTATGGTCAAGGGCCAAACTGCTTCTGGTACCTGTGGAGTTGCAGTTGCTGATTAGGACAGCCATGGCTAAAAAGGCAGCAACAGTTTAAAAAGAGGACAACAACCTAGGATCTAGGGCTTGATAAAAACCAGTGATGCAGATGGAAACCCCTGGTCTCCAAACAAGCAATAGATTATAGAGTGATTCTTCTGTGAATAGGAAAAGGGATCAATATGGGAGAGAAGGGTGAGTGGCAACAATGTCTGTGTAAGAATGTTAGTGGATCTCTGCCTCTCTGGGATATGAATTTAGTTAGTGAACATACATTATGTCTCTCATTATGGAGAGTAAAAAGTTCAAGATCAAGGAAGTTCATTCTTCCATTTTTCCTCCTAGTACCATCACTGCATGCACCTTGCTTCTGGCTGTTGTGTACTGCTGCTCTGAAGGGCTAAGCTTTCTTTGGATGCTCATTTCCGTATATCCTTTCATATTCAACATTATCTGTGCTCCCCAAGTCATAGTGGTCTTCAGAATTGTAAAAAGGGATGCCTTTGGCACTATCTAGGTGTCTTTGCTTCTCAGATGGTGGCAGAATAAGAAAGTCCTGCACAAAGCCTCTTCTGTAAGACTGTTGGTATCATTAATGAGGATGGAGAACTCTTGACCGTGTCATCCTGGAAATCTGGGGCCTTTCAATAATACCTTAGTAGCCTTTAAATTCAGTGTCTGCATTTTCAATGAGATACAGCCAAGCTGCAACACGTGTTTTCTAGAATTCCAAATGAGATTGAGTTCAGTGGCCTCAGGTACAGCTGGCTTACTCAGTTCTTCATTAAGGACATTTTCTTCCTAAGACCACCTTCCAGCTAAGACACTATTTGTGAGCTCTTCCTTGAAAAATCTAGTCTAAGACATACTCATAGCAACTGCACATTTTCTGTAACTAAAGAGACTATCTATTCTAAATGTTATAGATAGCTTTATGTCATATGTAATTTACCCAGACCAGGATTTTATCATCTGGAACCTTGTTTCCCTTCAGTAACATCTGCATAATACAAACTAAAAATGCCAGGCAGTCATTCAAGAATTACCAAGAGCAGTAGAGCATGTCAATTTTTCCACATGCAAAAATTCAGATCATACGCATTTATGTGGGTAGTTGCTTTAAGGCATGGCCTTTAAAGTGGTCAAAATGTCTGAAAGTATATTAATATCACAGGATACACATGCTTGTTAAATTACAAGGTAACACGATTAGATTTCATGCCTGTGTGTAGAAATAGACATTTGGATGGATGGATTTTTGTCTGAAAGCTGAACAAATGAAAGCTAGATGATCAAATAGTATGTTCAAAGAGAGCTCTATCTAGTCCTCCTAATGCCATTTCCACCTCTTGAAATTTTTAACAGAGAACTCAAGTGCAGTCATGTGTTTGTGGCTCATCAATGGAATGATTTAGTAGATATTTGTCCTATGTAAATGAGAGATTTACTTTATATAGTATTCATTAAAATACTAACCACGTTGGGAAAACTTGGGCTTTTTGGTAGATTTATGCAAAACTGGTATTGCAATTATTATTGGGACTATAAAGACAAGTGCTCCAAGGCCAATTAAAACTTAGGAGGCCACATCAGCTTGATTGTAGATAAGTCACAAGGGGAGTGAAGACCTGAAACAGTTCAATCATGTATGAACTGTTGTGGCAGTATTGTGTTCCCCAAAATATTGTGTACCCTAATAAACTTATCTGGGGTCAGAGAACAGAAGAGCCACTAGATACTTAGGATAGGCAGTAGTAGCACACGCCTTTAATCCTAGCATTCCAGAGGCAGAAATCCATGTGTTCAAGGATACAGCCAAGCATGGTGACTCACACCTTTAATCCCAGGGAGTGGTGGTAGAAAGCAGAAAGGTATATAAGGCGTGAGGACCAGAAACTAGAAGCATTTGGCCTGGTTAAGCATTTGACTGGTTAAGCTTTTAGGTTTTGAGCAGCACAGTTCAGCTGAGAGCCACTGGGATGAGGACACAGAGGCTCCCAGTCTGAGGAAACAAGATCAGCTGAGAAGTTGGCCAGGTGAGGTTAGCTGTGGCTTGTTCTGTCTCTCTGACCTTCCAGTGTTCACCCCAATACCTGGCTCAGGTTTGATTTTATTAATAAGACTCTCTAAGATTCCTGCTACAAACTGTGAATTTTATATCATATTTTACTCAGCAAATAGAATTACTAAATGTGATGGGAGAAACCATTGAACTGTTGAGCAATCATTGGGTATAGCTAATGAAATCAGACTTCTTTGAAACTGCATAAACTTTGAAATATAATTCCATCAAGGAGTTCATGAATGTCCAAAGTCAACATCAATTTTTACTAAGGATAAATGGACAATTTGTCTTTCTAAAGCAAGCATCAACTCTAATGGTGGCAGACAAATTTGCTATTTCCAAATGACGATTCTTCTGATCTTGGAAAATAAAGCAAGAATTTTCTTTCCTTGATGTTATATTTCACAGACATATTCTCTAAATTTTGCTGGAACTTCAAAGGGTATTTGCTGATTCAATGGGACAGGCAGGTTTGGCCCTCATTCAACTGACAGCACATTTCTTCCTGTTGATTCTCCCCCAACTTCACTTTCTTTTAAGAAGTGACAGGTTTCATGATTAATAGCTTCAGCTCGCCCTGTTTCACTGTTGTCAACTTCCTTATCTCATTGTTCCAGTGACACAGAAGACACTTAGGAAAATCAGAGAACTCTAGACTCCATTTGAGTCGTGGCAGAGGTCTTATAGCTTCCTGAACCTCTTTCCTATAGCCACAAAGAGTCGTTTTCCCTCCCCAAATCACTATGTTTCTGCTTCTGTCAGTTCTGCAGTTGTCTTTAGATGATGTTCTTTCTCGTGTAGAAACTTATATACAAGAACAAAGCCTCATCCTCATCACAGAATTTCTCCAAACCCTGTTGTGTTTTGCCAGTGACCCCCTGAGTCTGTTCACCATAATCTCCTCCTCCTTATTTCTGCCATTGATCCTGTTTATTGTTATCACTATTTTTAAGTAGCGTCCTTGCTGAATGTTCTTTGAGGTGAGGTCTCCTACCACTTTAGTCTATGCCTACTATGCAGGTGAGTCCTTATGCTTTAATGTCATTGTCATACACTGATGGTTACCAGATACATACCTCTCTTCCAGCCTGCAGAAGAAACCCAGATTTTCAAGTCTTAAAAAAACAAAAAATCAAAAAACGAGAAATCAAATTAAATGGTGAGTTACTAAAGGACACTGCTGGCCTCAGAGTCCCTCAGAGAGCGATGAAAGACTAATAATCACAGTGTGTCAGCATGCTAGCCAGTATTATTCATGGATGCCTTCAAGACTGTCCCAGAGTCATGCAGAGTCTATGATTTCTCTAATTCTCTTCTTGGCACAGTTGACCAACTATTGTGGTTTGAATATGAGTTGTCCCCTAAGCTCATTTGTTTGAGTATTAGGTCCCCTGCTGATAGTACTGTTTGGGTTCTTGTGTAATCTTTAGGAGGTGGAGCCATGCTGGAGGAAGTTATATAGCCTGGCAGCACTTCCTGTTCACTCAGCTTTCTTACTTTAGATGCAGTACAACCAACAACCTCCAACTCAGCCACCATGGTTTCCCATGGATGCACTGTATCCTCTAGAATTGTAACCCAAAATAAACACTTCCTGGGGTTAGAGAGATGTATTAGAGGTTAAGAGCATTGGCTTGCTCTCCCAGAGGACCCAGGTTCAATTCCCAGCAACCACATGGTAGCTAGTACCCTTCTGAAGCTCCATTTCCGTGGGATCCAATGGCTTCTTCTGGCCTCTGCAGGCAACAGGCAATCGGCATAAATGATGCAACAGACATACATGCAGGCAAAATGCCCCTATATGAGAAAAATAGTCATAAAAAGGAAATATTTAAAAATAAATCAATAAAAATAAATGCTGAAGGTTCTTCTTGTCAGGTCTTTTGTTGCAGTGATGAAGACAGTAGCTGACATCTGCTGTGGGGGAATGGGGACATGAGTCCCTCTACTGCAGCTCTTCACCTGGGACATGTTGGTCACAATCATCCTTCAGTTTCACGGGGTTTCTTCATGGTCTACATAAGACAAAACCATACAGCAAAGCCTCTGGTAAGGGCACAGCAACACACAAAAGAAGTATAAATATAGATAATATAAAAGGGTAAAATATTTATCATGGTTTGGATATGAAATTTCACCCACAGGCTCATGTGCTTGAGCACTCGGACCCCAGCTGGTGGCACTGTTTTGGGAGGTTGTGGAACTTTGGGGGCATGGTATCTAGTTGGCAGACATAGGACACAGAGGCAGGTTTTGAGGCTCGTAATCTGGTTCTGGTATCTGCATCTTGATCCTATAAAATGTGAGATGTGGCATTCATAAATGTCTGCTGCCTCAGACCAAGCCTTTCCACCATGCCTTCTCTGCCATGATAGACTGTATTCCATGAAGCCATGAGCCAAACTTATCCTTCCTCTGTTGAGTTGATTCCATGAGATATTTAGTCATAGCAAAGAACAAAGTAATCAATACAATAAGCATACTTATTCTCTCTTAGAGTACATTATTCTTGATAACTTACGGAAGTTGGTAAGATGGCTCAGTGGGTAAGGGCAATAGAGGCCAAGCTGACCTGAGTTTGATCTCTGGTACTCATAGAGTAGAATCAGAGAATTGATTACCACAAGTTGTCTTCTGATCTCTACACATGCACCATGGTACACATGTGCAGACATGCATACACACATGTGCACACACAATAAATGTAAAAAAATAAAACTACTGTTACCATTTTTTGTCTGTTGGTTTGGAGTATATTTTTCTGAAATTATATATATTGATTCAGTCTCTTCATACTTATATTCTGAACTTTTTAAGTTTATTAATTCCAATGAGAGAGTGAAACTTTTAGTTCATAGTTTTTAACTATCTGTTCCTACTCTGATTGAAACTGAATTTTACTTAGCATGTGATTTCCAATTGAATGTAGATAAAGAAACACTGATTAAAATTAACATTAGATTGAAATGACATTTATAGCTCTATAGGTAATAAATTACAATTAATTATATCTGCCCTTTCAGATCCAATGGGAAACTGGAGCTTTTAAGACACTAATATTTTTTAATTAACTTTAAAATAGAAATGGTATACTATTCTTTGGGGCAATGCTTGCACACAATGGCATATTAATTAAAAAATAGATTACAATGAATTTACTTTGGAAGCACAAGTGATATTAAAGCTTAATATATTATTAGTTTACCATAATTAAAATTCTTACTTTTTATCTTGCCAACAACAACAATACACACACACACACATACACACACACACACACACACACACACACACACACACACACACACACGCACATTTTCTTTGTCCCTTAGTAAAATTACAGTTAAGTTTGAAAAGAGAATTTTTCTGTTGCTTCCCTCATTGAGGGAGGGCAGGAAATGTCATCTCAAATATGATATTCTAGTGTGTTAATCCTATCAAGTTACACAAGCTTAGTGATCAGCATGATAAAAAGAATCTTCTCTTACATCTCTTTGTTTGCTTAAGTTTGGGACATACCAAGAATTATAACTATTACTTATGGCTCAGTTGTGATTCAGATATAAAATGTCCTCAATGGCTCTGTGTTGAAGACTTGGTCCCCAGTGAAATCAATGTTCAGAGGTGAGTCTCTAGGGAAGTAAATGGATCATGAGGTCTTTGAACTAAACAATGGATGAGTTCACTGAAGCATTCATTATTGAGAGGTTATAAAACATAGAAGTTGGGGCTTGGAAATAATAGTTGACTGGAGGAAAAATTGAGTCCTCAGAACAGGCCATGAATTGTCAATAACTTTGCTCTTAGTACTGAATGGTGTGTGACAAAAATGCCTCTGGGGAACTTTTTTTTTAGTTTTTGAAACTTTCATTAATATATACAGTGTATCTTAGAGGATGGCCCCACTCCTCTCAGAGGGATTTCTGTCAATTAACAGTTCTTAGAGGAGGACATATCATTATCTTCAATGGTATAGTTACTGATAGTTGTCCTTGCTAAACACCCTCCCACTATGCTCATGTATGTCATTCTAATTAAACTCTGTGGTTCACACACAAGGTAGATATGAAAGCAGGAGGATTTGTTGAGAAGAATGGTGCTAGTAGAGGAGGGAAAAGGTTGATGGAGGGAAATGGGGGTGCAAATGACTAAAGTTAATTACATAAATCTACAAAACTGTCAAATGTTATGGGTAGCCCACCAGAGATGACCACTCAGAATAGACTTGGGTAATTTTCTATGGGATTTTCCATGAAGGAGATCAAACTCTAGTTAAATCTGAAATGGCTTCCTCAAGAATACAAGATGGAGAATTTTTTGCATTGTCTTGCCCTGTCATGTATTTGTTCTTATTGTATAGTTTTACTATGTTAGAGTTAAAACCTTCCCTTTTATTTAGACAAAAATGGGAAAATGTTGTATGATTGTGATTTTTTTTTATTGCAGTCTGACAATAAAGTTTGTTTTGAATCAGAGGGCAGAGCTAGCCATTAGCTAACCAAAATTAACTATAGAGGCTTTGGAAGATTGAGGATATACAGAAGGAAGTAGTAAGGTGGGATTTAGAGAGGATCTGAGCCCTTTTTGATGGAGGAACAAAACAGATAGGAGGTCACTGGTGGCTTCTCTGCTGCTTCTGTGGTCATTCAGGTTCTTACCTGTATATCTGACTCCCAATTTTTTTTTATTGATAAATAGTAGATAAATGCTTCACCTGGCACCCAACCTTAAGAATTATTTCCTGACAGAAACTTCTCTGATACAGATGTTTCCATTAAAATTTTATCTCATCACCAGGGGAGAAAAAATACTCAATAAACTTGAAATTCAAAGGGGATGTGATATATTTATTTTGATGAGAGATTAGAATCAAAACATCTGACTTAGAGAAATCACAAGTGCAATAAAAACCATGTCTCACATGCTCCAGGAAGCCATTTAAATGCTTTCATAAAAGCTATTCTTCTACCATTCTCATGGCCAGAATCACACCCTGATTTGCAATTGTTTGATGACCTATGCATCCCTGTTTGTGCAGGATTGGACCTGTCCATAGTACTTGCACTGTAACAACCCTACTGCTGTCAACAGGTGAAAGATCAGAGAAACCACACATCTCCCATTCTCTGGTGTCTCTCCTAACACCTGCAAGATAGCTAGCAATCCTAATACTTGAAAACAATTACTGTGGAGTTTATGTGTGGTGGTTCCCAGGAGACATGTCACTGTAAAGTGATGAATTAGAGAGCAGAGCTGAGTATTGCACCTGGAGTGGTGAAGGGACCTGGTGAAACAAAGCAGCATTATAGTTACAGCAGGGGACTGGCTGCCAGTAAGAGTTTAAATGACATGCACAAACAATGCCTGTTAACATAAAGTGTGGAATAAAAAAAAATACTCCTACAAACTTGCATAGAAATCAACAAATATCAAGCATTTACCCTCTGAATAATAGAATTATTACTGCTTAAAAATACAACTACCTCAGTTGTCTTCAGTAGAGAAGCCAGTTTGCAGTGTTACATCAAAAGTACACTTTCACAGTCAAAAATCACTAAGCCCCACTTAAGTGATTTTTATTCTTAGTGATGTGGGATAGCTGAATGATGTGATGAAATGTGTTGTAGAAGATTTGACAAGCAAAAGGCCTTGTTTGATGCTGTTGGATTTTGTGGCATGGACAATGTCCTGACAAAGCTATCATGTGACTTTGGAAGCAGTTCTACTCTGAATGAGAATTTCTGGAAAAAAGCCCTGTCTTCAAAGAGGAATTGACTTATTGGCAGTGCAGGAATGTGGAGAGATTGGAATGTTGCTGGTCTAGAGGCTAATTTCTTTATCTTGGGCTAGTTCTAGCCCTCCAGAATAACCATTCCTTGCCCACTTCTGTGTCTGAACTAATTTCTTATGAGAATATATTGAAACATTTTAGAGTATTTTAGCAGACCACCAACTCCCACCAGCCCCAAAGTGAAGAATGTCATCAGATAGTACCATGGACTTATAGAAAAGCTTCCCTCACCTTGCTGTAACCATCTCTCTCATGTCTCCACCAACGTATTTTGAACTTACCTTGATTTATGACTTTCTTTGTTCTGTAAAACTATACAACTTCATGAAACTGTTTCCATGTTGGAACACATGGAAACTGTTTCCATGTTGGAATTTGGGTTAACCTACATTTGTGTTCCTACCCCATGGCCACTCAATATGGCTTCAGAATAAACTATCTCTTAATCCCTTTATGATATGAGCTGTGGTTTCTGCATTGACATCATGATATACAAAATAGATATATACATCTCAGGTATTCATTGATCTTTAGACATTAGGCTTTTACTTATGAGAAATGATCAAGATCATAATGTGAAAATTTACCACTCTACCAAACATGCCGGCCTCTGTCTCACAAGTTCATAGAATACTTCTGATCATGAAGTAATAATTAATAATTCAAAGACTAAAGATGCTTATCTGTACACTTTCCTACTAGTAACACAACTCAACTTTAACCTCACTGGGTGTGTGTGTGTGTGTGTGTGTGGATTTGCGCTTTCCAAATCTTAATGTGTTTGTTTTAATCAAATACAAACCACTTCCTTCCATTTAAAAGGACCCAGGCTAACACCAGACCATCCCATTCACAGTCCAGATAATAAGAAGTGCAGAAAAGACTTAGCAAATCTCCCTTCTTTATTTTTGTTCTCTGTGACTGAGATTCCTAAGTAGGTAGCTTACACTTAAAACAAAATGCTCAAGTGGCTGAAGGGGTAGTTTGGTGGTTAGTTAAGAATAGTTACTGCCCTTATGAGGAGCCAAGTTCTATTTCCAGCACCCAAACAGCAGCTCATCACTACCCACAACTCTGGATCCCAGAGATCCAATGGCCTTTGACCTCTGCCGACACTAGACATACATGCAGCAAAAATATTCATACACATAACATAAAAATAAATAAATCCTTTTTTCACGTCAAAGTTGATAATTGTATACATAGGCCACTCCTTGCTGCCTGAGAAAGTATGGAAATAGAACATATTTCTGAAACTACTTTGTATTCTTGGGTATTAATAACATAGGCAAAAGTAAGTTCTCAATACAGTAAAGGCACAACATAGTACTGAGATCTTTGAAAAGTAGGGTTTTAAAATCTGAAAATATAGTTCCCACAATATTAAAACTAAGAAATTTCTACTAATACAACTGATTAATGTCCATGTAGATATTACACATATATAAATACATATATTGTACAAAAATAAGAGACCATATACTGAATTTATTGAGTGAACAAAAGAAAAAATAAATTTCCAAGAGAAAATTCTACAAACACCTGGGAAATAAGCATGCCGAGCCCAAAGATGCAGAATAAATAAAATAAATGTGAATCTGTTAACCAAGAGTAGAAATAGCTTCAAACAGCTATGCAGCCCAATGTTTGGCTTCTCAACTAAAAACATAGTGTCTGGCAATTTAACCATTAGGTGTGTAATATCTTGAATTAGACTCCTAGGAAAGAGACAGCTGTGCAGATGAACATCTGCTCAGTCATTCACAAGCCATAGCAGCTTTGCTTACTGTCCTCTGCCTGCCTCCTTCACACTGGAAATGGCCACAGTGGCAGGGGAGGGTTTGTTCTAGGATAATTGCATAATATCATCTCTCAGTGCAAAATTCTGCTTCAGAAAAAGTGCTGTAAGAGCTGCTGGGCTTTGAAAAGTCATGAAGCATGTAAGGTGAATTTGGGGTGGTGAAAATTTAATTTTGAGAAAGTGATTCAAGGGTTTTACTTCATTGTTGATAAGAAAGTGCATTCAGTGTACCTGGCTACATCTAGGCTCAAAAGTTTATTTTCTTCCTTATGTAAGTCTCTGGATTTTTAATACATGCTCAAACTCTAACTGAACAGCAACTCCCTCGGCAGTTAGAGTTAATAACCCTGAGTTGCTGACATGTTCATTTATTTTATCTCCACTATCATTTACACTATATTAAGTCTAATGAGAAATCACAAAATGCTATCAAATAATGCCAAGTGTTATGGTGAAGTCATCTGTTAGCAGTGAGACATTTTTAAAAGTTTATTTTTATTTTTAGTGGTGTGTATATGCGTGTCTACATCCATGTGAGGTGTGCACACAAGCATGCAGGTTCCCATAGAGAGCAGAGGAATCAGATGCCCTGGACTAAGTTATAGGACACTATGAGCCATGTTATTATGGGTGATGGGAACTGAACTTGGACCCTCTCAAAGAGAAGCTAGAGCTATTAACTGCTGAGCCATTTCTCTAGCCCCTTTGGAAAACTTTAATCAGAAATTTGCAAGACATTGATGCTTAGAAATGATTCAAATTATTTTTGTCGTTGAGTATAACTGAAAAAAATAGTAAGGTGCTATGAAACTTAAAGATTTCAAAATAGCACACAAATAAAAAATAATAACGAAAATTGATATCCATGGTCCCACGGTATAGATCTAATTTTGTCTTATACTAAAATATTGATATGTGAACTTCTTTTTAAAAGGTTTTTATTTTGATTTATACTTGTGTGCATATGTGTGCAAGTGTGTTGTATGTAGACACAAAAGTGCGTGCAGAAGAGGATGTTGCATGCCCAGGAGCTAGAGTTTCAAATGGTTGTGAGTCACCCTACAGGGTTGCGGCAACTGAAATGGGTTCTCTGCAAGAACACCAAGAGCTCTTACCTGATGAGCCATCTCGACAGCTCATATATGAGCTATTTTATATGTCTGAATTCATAATCACCGAGTGATTGTGAGTGGATTCAGTTCTAACATCCTAAAGAATGTTAGGACTTACAAGTAGATGTTCTAGGTGTTCATATGTAAGTACATCAGAGAAGGATGAAAGCTGAGCTTTTATCTTTTGTTTTTAACACAGGAATTTGAACATTGTGACATTAACTCCCACTGTGAATTTCCAATTCAGACACATAATGTGTCCTAGTAATGAGACTATTCCATCATAGAAAACCTGGTTTCCTTGTACCTAAAGGGACTGATTGCAGATGGCAGAACAAAGTCTATTATATTCAATAAGTAGTTTCTTCTAACATAGCTGTTTTAGATGTCTAATATCCAATTAAATTTATGCAACATAACTTCAATACTTATTTTCCCTGAAATAAATATTTCAGACTTCATCAGCTTTTTATTTTTTTCTTTCTTTCTTTTTTATTTTTTATTTTTAATTCATCTAACCCAGACTGTCCTCAAACTTTGCTATGTAGTTAAGGATGACTTTGAACTTGTGATTACTCTGCCTCTATCACTCAAGTGCTGGAATTACAGGCATATACCACCATACTTGGTGTATTCTCTGTTGAGACAGAACCCAGGGCCTTGTGCATGCTTTGCAAGTGCTCTCCCAAATGAGCCACATCTCCAGCCCACAGTGATTTTGCTCCTGTTCATCTGGGTAGATTTTTTTTAAGTTCCTAAAATCTTCATTCCAAATTATTTTGCTTTTTCTTCAACATCCTTAATCTAGACATAGCCTATGTCCCCAATATAAGATTTCTTCATTAAGACTTCAAGATCATGATGGGGAAACCTACAGAGACAACCAAACCAAACTAGTGGGAACTCACGAAATTTAGACCAATACCTGCGGAGCCTCCATGGGACTGGACTAAGCCCTCTGCATAAGCGAGACAGTTGTGTAGCTTGATCTGCTTAAGGGACCCCCTGGCAGACAGTTCAGAATTCATCCCTGGTGCATGAGCAGGCTTTTTGGAGCCCACTACCTATGGTGGGACACTTAGCACAGCCTTGAGGCAGAGGGAGGGGCTTGGACTTGCCTCTACTGAATGTCCTAGGCTCTGCTGACTCCCCATGGGAGGCCTTACCTTCTTGTAGGAGGGAATTGGGGGTGAGTTGGAGGGGGAGGCTGGAGGGGCAGGAGGAGGGAAGAGGGGGATCTGTGATTGTTATGTAAAATGAATTTTAAAAAAAGGACGTGGATTTCATTGACCCTGATACCATTTCTTCTCGTCTCTCACAACTTTACTCTCTCACCTACCCAATGTGAGTGACAATAATACAAAAACTACAGCTCTCAACTCAAAGAGGATAAGAGCCAGCTTATTTTGGAGACAAATATGAGCAACTATATCATGGGAACACAGAGTACCGAAAATTCTGTATTCCGACATGCCCACAGTTTCAAGAGGTTCTTAAATTCACAGAACCAAGACAATTATAAATCAAACGCATAAGCCTGTAGAGGCCATTCTTATTCAAACCACCACAAATCTTGTCATTTACAAATTGTAATTACACATCTATCCAAAGGCTTCTTGGGGTTAGGTGAAATGAGAGATAAATGCATATTAAAATGTGTGTATAATTATAGAGCTAAACACATGCTAATTAAATATTCGTTTAATCCTGTGAAGCATTGTTTTCATTTCTGTCTTGGAGGTTGGGATGGGGATGAGTTGGAGAGTACTTAAAAAGGCTGCTGAAGATCAGAAAACTGAGTTTATAAGAGAGCAAAAGAAGTTTTACTATAAGAAATGGGGTGATTGTATTGTGGGCACTGAATGGCTATTGAGGATCCTACAGATAGGCCAAGATAATTTGGGTCTGGACTTGCAACATTCTAACCTTTCCACAGTCACTGAAATTCTAAATAGTCCATGTGGGAAATCATGCAAAACTGTCAATGTTTTCCATAAAAGGTAATTGTATGGTAAATACATACATAAATCTCTGGCGAAATGGTTGAAGACAAAAGTAAAGGTATAGAGAAGTTAGCCAAAGTACAACAATATGTCCATTCATCAACCTGACTGAGACAGGGAGTACTCACACAGACACAGAGGCATGCTTTCTGATATGCCTGTGGCTTACACGTTGCTTGATACCCAAGCATCCAAACCTGAGTTCTCAAGCACTCAGCATTGCAATGAGTGAATGGGGGTCAGGGGAGAGAAGGTCTCCCTTGGTGTGACTGGGCACCACCCACCTGGGCAAGGGCATAGACAGGGGCAAACAGCCAGGAGAGGTGCTCGTGCTCGCTCTCTGTTCTGGAGTTGAGATACCCTTCTCCTGCCCTGGGACACCAGAACTTGGGGTTCTTTGATATTGACAACAGCAGCTTCTCTGATCCTGACACTTTCAGCCATGCAACCAGGTTCCTCATTGTCCAGTTTTCAGAGAGCCTTTTGTGGGACCTCCCAACCTCTGTGATACAGAACCCAATCCCTTTAATAGATCATATCTCGTTTGTTCTTCCATGCATCCATTCTCCCACTTCTCCATGCATCAGTTCTATTGACACCATTATCCTGGAGAAATATATACATTAAAATTGAGGTCAGATATGGTGGCACGTGTCTGCAATCTCAGCACTTGGAAGGCAGAGCCAGGAAGAACAGTTCACATTAGGCTGCACAGAGAAATTGAAGCCAGCTTGGTACTCAAAAGAAGCAAATAGAGAAACTAAATGTGAGTTCCCTATTATTTACCAAAAAACTGAACATATTAAGCAAATGTTACTGTAGAATGAGAAAATATTTCAGAATTAATATCATTTAATATTGAAAGTTACAAATATCCACACATTCATCTTTATTACTAAAGTCTTGTATATGTGTGATCCAACTGAATTTTTCTAATACATCACGATAAGGGAGAAGTAGTCCCTAATACCAAAGGCTCAGTGCTTTCTAAGTGTTTGGTAACAATGGTTGTATGGTATACTACTTTCTGCCATTTTACTTTCATTTCCATATTTGCAATCAAAGGATCATACCTCTCTTCTCAGGACTGCTTATGATGAAGTCAGTAATTACTGCATAACAGTTAGCTAAAACTGAACCTATATATGCAAAATATTTTGTTTTCCAAGAAAAGGAAAAACGTCTTAAGTTTTAAAACAAGTACACTACCATAGAGTAAAATAAAAGAAGAGCACATGGGTCAGCCAGTACATTTCTTGTACTACCATGATGATCCTAACATCCAAGTTAAAAGCTATGGATGAGGTTGGAGGCTCCTACTAAGTAGGAGGATTTCAGTATCTCTCCAAAAGGCCATCCAGTCTACCTAAGTGGTGAGCATCATGTTTAGGAAATTTCTATCTTAAAAAATAAGTTGGAGAATGAAAGAGGAAGACACTGGCATTAACCTGTTACCTCCATATCTGCACACATTGGTGTACTTATTCACACATGCATAAACACATATACTCACTCTCCAAAAAAAAAGTTAAATTAAAAAAGGGTACAGCCTCTGACATAATGAATTTATTATATGTATCTGTGAAAAATACTCAAACAGAAAATATTCAAGATAAAAGTGGCACAGTCCTTTAATCCCAGCAACCAGGAATCATAGGCAGCCAGACCTCTGTTAGTTTCAAGCCAGCTTGGGCTACATCGTGAGATCTTATCTCAAGACAAACAAACAAAAATGCAACTAAACTGAGCATGTACAAACTCTTTTTCTGGTCATTATTTACTAAAAAGTCAACATAACAACTATTTACATATCATTTCCATTGGATCTGTTATTACATATAACTTAGAAATGATTTGAGGCAGACAGAGGATGTGTATAGGTTATATGCACATAAGAGATCATTATATAAGGGACCTGAGAACGTCCTTGTCTATACCCATGGGGAACATAAAACCAATTGAGTAACACAGTCCATACACACTGAACAACAATTGTGCATGGTATTCTTATGGCGAATTTACAAGAAAGATTAGAAGAATTTATGTGCACTAAATCCACAGGTTCAAATATTCATGGTATGTGTCATCCATAAAAGCATCCATTAGTGTCAATTAGAACTAAGATGGTGGTGTTAATACAGTAAAAAAAAAAAAAAGTAAGTACACAAAGCATTCCTGGAGTTATTACATGAAAGAAGGAGCATAAAGCTGATGGGCGGTCCTTTTTAGGACACTAATATTGTCACACAACCTCCAGGGAGATGTAGTTTTAAAAAGTTGACCCGTGTTTTATTGTGATTCTAACTACAGAATTCAGGCTCTTTGTCTCCATTGATAGAATAGACTGTAATCAAATCTGGAGAGGGAATATTTCAAATGTAACTAGTTAGAACAAACTCTTACGGACTGATAGGTGGTAATTGAGAGAGATTATTAACAGAGAGGTAAAGAAAGCAGATCTTAGTTAGAAAGAGAGACTTGAGATTTGGAGTTAAAAAAATTCTAAAATATAAACTTCCGTTTTAAAGTTTCTGAGAAAAGGTAATACACAAGTCAGTCAGAGATATGTCTCACTTCCTTTGTGTAAGAATCCCCTATTCTCTGAAGTATAGAGATGCATTCATGTTTAAATACTTAAAGTCCTTTTGCATTGTTAGACTTTAAATTATTGCAAGTTTTGCTTATTGCAGTAGTAGTTGCAAAAGGTATGGATGTCAGGATTCACAGGTGAAGGTATGTAAGCTGATAAATGTATACACGTAATACAAAATCCTTGGACAGCCTTCTTGGCCAAATGAGATCTTGGCCAAAATGTCATCTCCCCAGAGATGTTGGTACTAACAACAGTAAAAACATTCTTCAACTTGCTATGACACCCCATTTAGATAATGTCTATGACATCACTATGGATTGGTATTTTATTTCTGTGCATTTGGGACATGTCTCCTGGTCTTGGTCATCCATCACTGACTAGGCAAAACCTGATGATGACCCTTGTGCTGACAGATAACCTTCATTTTTCTAGAGTAGAAAAAGCTCTGATTGCCTCTGTATAAATTGTACTTTCACCAGTAAGTGTGGACATGCTTCTTCTTACACTTACAAGAATTGAAAGTCTAAATGGGGCAGGCACTGAGTGTATCCTGCTAGTGGTCATATTCTCTGGGTCAGCATGATTAACTGATTCATGAATACAACACCCAAAGTCACAGAACTCCAGATATAGAACTCATGTCTCTCAGGCATTATGTTAATTCTTAAAAGTGGAAATATATTTGTTGAAAGTTAGAAACTTTAACCAGAAAAAATGTTAACTATTAAAATATTATATGAAGAGAAAAATAAAAATAAATTAAAATTATGCAGAGAACAAAGTCCTTCCAAAAGTGATGATGGCATTGGTATACATGTTCACAAGACAGAGAAAGTTCCATATTGACAAATACATCTGTGTCCTGGAGTTCCAGGATTTCTGAAGATATCACTTCCTTAAAAAGCCACATGATATGGTGGAACCAGTGATAAGAGAAGCTAGATCCATCTTAAATTTAACAAGGGTAAAGACACAGCTTCAAACCATCAACTTTGAGGATATATCCCAAATACTCTCATCTCTGAACCTACATGAAGTGAGAAGCTGAGACACAAAGCAGTTTTTCCCTGACTAGGAAAAACCACAGACTGTGTGAGAGGAAGTGATATAATCTTTAAGCCCATCAAAATTCATTCACTGCATTACTGAAGTGAGGTTCTGTCTATATAGATGTGGTTCAACCTAAGATTAGAGAGTAAAAACCCAGATTCAACCTTCTTTCCTTTATTTCTCTGTAGTCTATGAAGTATGTTAGGTGTAGACAACAATGTGTTGCTGGGCCAGACAGAGGGCATCTGTCTAGGACCTGTTCTAGGGCTCACATCTGAAAGTGAGCAATACTGAAGCTCAGAACACAAAACATGTTGAAAGAGGATGGCCTTAGCAGCAGGAGGAGCAAATGTGATTCAGAGCTAAAGGCCCCTAAAATCACCTTCAGTCCATTCCTTAATATGGGGTTTAACAAAGGCCAAGCAAGGCATCTTAAGAAAATCCAAGTTACTGAGAAAGAGTGCTTGAATGCAACCCAAACTGGCCATCAACAGAATGGGGGTGGGATCAGGAGAGAGGTAAAACTGCAGAAAAGGCATAAAGCAATTCATTGGGATGAAAACATACTAGAAAAACTCAGTACTAACATGAAAAGGCATAATATCTTAGAAACATCACGAAAGAGCTCAAGAATGGAGCAGTGTGTTGTAGAACAGTCATCTGGATATGGGATGACCATTACAAGCTTGAATGGCACAAGATTGGGGTCATTAATATCCTGCCATAATGGGTCCCACTCCTGTCTGATTTATAGGTAGGTGATGATTGCTGAGGGTAGGAGAGACATTTTTTTAGTGCAGAATAGCCCTGTAATGTATCCATGCTTTTGTGGCTAAGCCTTCACCCATATTCCTGTAAACATGTCCCCCTCTCACACACACATACACACACGACTTTAAAGAACCTCACAGAAAGACTAGTTGGGAACTGCAAGGGAGATTGACAGTTTGGTTCCCAGCACACACACGATGGCTTACAATCCAGTAACTCTAGTTTCAGGGGATCCAATTTTCTGTCTTCCACATGCACTGCATACACATGAAGGCAAAGCACTCATATGTATAAAATAAAAATAAATAAATCTTTAAAAGATGTCATAATAAAATTCATTGTACAGAATTAATATATGTTAATAAAACATTTTAAAGGGGAAAATGGAAACATTGTGGAGATAAATAGAATATCAAATATTGGCAATAAAATATTTTTAATCTGGCATGGTATATATCGGGCCAAGAAACTGATATGTAATGGAAAAATCAGGAACATTAAAAGTAATGAGAGTGAGAATATATAGCTGACCTGGGGACAGAGACCAGGTGATACAGGAGGGCTTTTTGATACAGAACTTAAAACAATTCATGAGCAATTGGATAGCTCCAGTGGATGAGGGGGATAAGAAAGAAGGTAAATGACTGAGGATTAGATTAGGAAGCAAATAGTAATAATATTCATTGAAGGAGTAAGAATTGGAGGAAGAAAATTGTGTGCAAAATTATTAAAGTTCATATAAAGGTGTGCAGGCAGAAAATGGAGTGTTGATGTCTTTTAAAAGGAAGTCAGGAGAATATAGGATTTGGAGAATCAGTAGAGAATTGTTGGACTCCTTTAGCTATAATCCACCAAAGTGATGGTGGCTTAACTCATTTTAATTTTAATTCATTGACTTTATCTTGACTTGTTTTGGGGCATTATTCATATGGCATTCCAAACTTACTTAGCTGTTATTCAGTTGAGAGACAGAACTGATATAACAGGGTACATGCTATTTGTCATATTAAAAACATAAAGACTAGGAAAATCTTAATCAGGTAAGAGGCATGCCCAATTTTTTAAAATAAATAATGAATAGCAGAGAAATTTAAAAACAATTTTATTTCTCTTTCTTTTAGAAAAGCAAAGTTGGTGTGTTTGCTTGGAATACTTTGGGGTAGGCTCCCCAAAATTTTACCAACTGGTTGTTATATTACTTCTAAAAGTCCATCACAGACCATCATTAAAATTAAATTATGTTGGAACATTAAATTTTGTCAACAACAATACAAATTCAATGGCATTTACCTGACTGCTACTTTAAGTTAATGAACTTGCAGTTGTGTATTATTTCTATACTTTATGATTAAACCATCCTTTCATTGTTGGGACATTCTCCTTTCAGTTGGAATATGACCAATAGACTGATAAACAGTACCTAAGAAGACTAAAGTATATAACAACCTGTTGGCAAAGGTATGTATTATAAATAAAGACAAGATGCAATCAAAGGCAAAGAATGTAGTAGAAAATTTCAAAGGAAGACTTAGAAACACTTCTGTTCTGGTCAGTCAGTCACAAGTACTGGCTGTCACTGCCTTCTGGGATTTTGGTAATTTGAGGCAAATGAAGAAAGGTCAGCACAGATGAGGACAGGATGCACAACAAGTGCATCTTGTCTCTGCTGACGTAGACTTGACAGTCTTTATCTTTATGCCACAAGGACAAACAAACGTGAACTTACATTTTGTTGGTTTTAACCAGGTCACAGGAATGAAATAATACAATGATTGGGAAAGGAGGGGCAGGAAATGATTGCTTAAATCAATTCAAAAGAAGAGGAAGAAATCCTAGGTAACTCAAGAGTAACACACAACAACATAATGACTCAGGGAACATCACAGAAGAGGGACAGAGAATATGTAAGACTAGAAGATGACGTAGAGTGCTGTGGAGCAGGGATTTCCAGGCTTGACCTGCTCTCTGCACTCTTCAACTTATAGCAGATCTAATAACCCATCAACATCCTGCCATGCATTTGTGAGAACTGTTATTGTATTTCACAGTTGCTGTCCTTACATTCTATACTGGTAACAGAATTCGTGCTTCACTTCAACTACCCATCCTTTCCATTTTATTCAGATTCATTGATTTATAACATAGAAGTAAGCAGTTAACAACAATCCTATTCTTTGGGCAAAATATTTGGTTCAGAGCTCCATGGAATCCAAACTGGTCCAATGAGCAATCAGGAAGATATATTTAAATTCTGCTGAACTTGAATTCCCAATTGAGCTTGATGATATTTTTTTCAAGTCGATAAATTCCACAAAACAGAATGATCTCAAACTAGTATTTTCAGATGTCATTCTCTTAGCAATTAGGTCACAGCAGGGTGATAACCTGCTAGTGGTTACATCATCAGAAAAGACCCCAGAAAAGTAACAGCATAAAATCAAAACTAGATTATGCTTACAAACCACATTACACTGTTATTCCCAGAACAAGTAATTTTCTTACCAAAATTTAAGATCTTTCATTATTCCTTGAGAATCATTAGTGAACTTGTAAGTCACTGTATTTAAGCACAGAGCTACAGGGACTGATGTAGCATGAATCTTAAAAGGTCTTATTAATAAAAACAAACCTGCAGCAAGGTATTGGGGTGAATGCTGGAAGATCAGAGAAGGAGAACAAGCCAGAGCCACCTCACCTTGCCAATTCCTCAGCTGATCCTGTTTCCTCAGACTGGAAGCCTCTGAGTCTTCATCCAGAATGAATCTCAGCTGAACTGCTGCTAAAAGCCTAAAAGCTTAACCAGCTCTAGTTCCTGGTCCTCACGCCTTAAATACCTTTCTGCTTTCTGCCATCACTTCCTGAGATTAAAGGCTCACTTCCTGGGATTAAAGGCATGAGTCAGGCTTTAAACTCACAGAGATCTGAATGGATCTCTGCTTCTGGAATGCTAGGATTAAAGGCGTGTGTGCCACCATTTTCTGGCCTCTATATCGTGTTCTCTGACCCCAGATAAGTTTATTAGGATGGACAATATTTTGGGGAACACAATATCACCACAGACTCCTAAACTCTTAACAATGTAGTCTTTGAATACTCATCAAAGAGACGTTCCTGGTAGATAAAGCAAACCTAAACCAAAACACACCAGGAAGTATGTGGTCTAGTCCTTATTCAGTTCTAGATTTCACTTCACTCCAGAGGAAGCTGACCTCATTCCAGGTACAGCACAGTTTGCTAGATGCTTTGATATAAGTCAGCAGTAAGTCCCCTCAAAAGCTGTAAGAGTCACTACCACAGAAGGAAATCATGGGAGGAGGGATGGTCTGAGAGTCAGGAAGGGGGCTGAGCAAAAAAAAAAAAAAAAAAAAAACAACCCTCCACAGTCATGTGTCTGTTGAGTGAGAGTCATGGGTCATGCAAAGAGAAACTTTCTCCTTGAGTAATTCAAAGGAAATGAGACTTTGTGGGAGGGAAGGAAGGAGTGAAACAATATCACCATGCAGCTAATCTTTTAAATGAATATATTAGGGACAAATACATAGGAGAAGAATGAGGATAAAGTTGCTGAGGCAAAGAGACAGCATATTACCTTATGTATGAGTCAATCCTCCCTTTCCGCCTTCTCTGTCCTGCCTATTTCTTCTCTTTCTCATGAGTCCCTCCATTCCTTCCAGCCTCCTTGCCTTCTTTCTTTTCTTCCTTCTTCCTTCCCTCCCTTCCTCTCTTCATTTTTACTTTCACTTATGTTTTAGAGCAGTCCTCATTGTCTGTATCTCTATCAGCTTTGTACCAAGGACTTCACATGTGAAGCAAACCAGCCAAAAAACTGGGGAAAAGGCTGCCATTAGCCATCGCTGCTTGCTCACAAATCTCCCTGGACATCAAAGACAAGGTATCTATGGGGTCATTCAATTTCCACTTTCTAGTTTCTTCAGCTATTAAATTCCAGAAAACTCCACGAAGACTATGCATCTAAAGTATCCAAGAATGACAGATTAATATTTGAAATATGACTAGCATATGTAGAAGAAGACACATAAGTGAAATTGGCACAAAATGAAGTCATAACTTCAAAGAGATGTGCCTGAAAATACCTGTCCACGGTGTCAGAAAATGTTATCTACTAAGTCATAAAATGAGTAATATACCAGAAATATTACTAATCCAGAACAAGGAAAGCATGTCTCAGTACTGACACCATTTAGGTAATTTTGTATAAGATACTTAATGAAGTCCCAAGTCAATACAGGAACAACAGGTATTATAAATAATATTTTGGTAAACACAGATATCTGTCAAAGTGCGGTATGCACTTAAAACTGTGGAATTATTGAAAGCTATATAAAAATCCATTCTTTCTATTCTCTCTGAATCTGTATTTATAAACATAAACATTTTAAGGCATTTTCAAATACTAAACTGATTCTCCAGGAGAGCAACGGAGGAAACAAAGTCACATACATTCTACCTCACAAAAACTCAAGTTTGAAATATATTTACAAAATGGGAACATTAAAAAAATATATTTGATGTGAAAATGGTATTCAACAGCTCTGCGTGAAGTTGACATACAAGGTCTTTTTGGTCTTGGTAGCTGTGAATTTGTTCACAAAGTCACATCACATATGTACTAAATCTTTCTTCTACTCCCTATGCCCCCCATGCCCTGAGATGAAGAGAAATGAACTCTCAACAGTCAGCCACACAATATTTCATCCAAGCAATTTCATTTATCCAGTTATAATTGACCATTTTGCACTTCAATATGTTGCATCTGGAGCTGAGAACAGTCAGCTATAAAATGCCGTAAACATCCCTGTAGGAAATGGTTTTAGAACTCAATCTACTGACAAGATAAACATTGCATGGGAGATAATGCAGTTTCTCACTGGCACAATGTAATAGCCCATCATTTTTCTGTGAGTACTTAGATTATTAATGAGTGGGCATCTCCCTCTCCCCATGCCCACATTGCTAGACTAAAAGAATCAGACCCCCATTAGTCACTGCATTACTTTTCCACTCTCAACATACCATAGAAAAGCCTTATGGGAAGTGAACTTTAAGTGTACATATGAGTCCCCATTCCCAGGAAAGAGACCAGAAATTATAGTGATCTACAGCATGTAGCTGGAGAATTTCTCTCCAGCTCCCTCCAAGTCCTGCCAGTCCCGGAACCTACTTATAAAATAAACACACAGACTCTTACATTATTTAAACTGCTTGGCCATTAGCTCAGGCCTATCATTGTCTAGCTCTTACTCTTATATTTAGCCCATTTCTATTAATGTTTACTTTGCCACATGGCTCGTGGCTTACCGGTACTTTACATCTTCCTTGTCCTGGCGGCAGCTCCAGGTGGTCTCTCTTCAGCCTTCCTGTTCCCTCAATTCTCCTCTATGTTAGTCCCGCCTATACTTCCTGTCTGGCTACTGGCCAATCAGTGTTTATTTATACAGAGCGATATCCACAGCACTAGCATATCTCTCCAAGCCCAGGAATGAAAAAAGTATCTATAAGATATATGATAGTTTAATAAATCATGATTTTTCCACAGCTGAGCTCATCTTTGAAGATGGTTGTATTAGTTTGCTAGGAAAAGTCAAGATGGCATGGCTCACATGGTTTGAATATGAAATGCTTCCCATAGGCTTCTGGGTTTGAACACTTGGTTTCCAGGTAGTAATGCTATTTGAAAGACCATGGAACCTTTAGGATATAGAGCCACACTTAAGGAAATGAGTCACTGGGAGTGGGGCTTGAGCCTTTATTGTCCAGCCATACTCACTGTTCACTCTTTGATTTTTGCACAGATATAAGTGCAAGTGACCAGCCTCTTGCTCCTGAAAACCATGCATTCTTGCCAACTACCATGCCTTCTCTGCCATGAAATCCCTCTGAAATCGTAAGTTACAATAAAACTTTTCTCCCTTGATTTTCTTTTGTCAGAGTTTTATCACAGAAACAGAAATGTAATTAACACAGCAGCCTTGATGACAGTATAGAAGCGTGGGCTCGGGGGAAAATAGAGATCAAGAAGGGAAAAACAAAACTGAGAATCTACCTCTGTTTAAGTATACCCCCAGGTCCCAGTGAAAAAGAACTGCTCCCTGAGATACCTTGGGTGATTCTTTTCTTTTAAAAAATAGATTCACTTATTATGAAAAAATTCCCCAAACCCATATTGTTTTAAATAGCAAGATGTGAAGGAGATGAAAGTTTACTTTCTTGCTGATAGGAAAAAAAGGTCTCTGAAGAAAGTATTTAAGACAGTTAAGTAAGAAAGGTTTCCCAAAGGATTTAATGGGGTGGAGACTCAGAGGACAAATAACAGAAGTTTAGAGTGTGGAAACTAGGTCTAAGCTCATGGCAGTCAGCTTTCCAGTAAAGAAGACACTGGATCTCATAAGGAGAAGCCTAATGATGCTTCTGTTGCTACCTGGAGGCATACACAAATGATTCCTCTGAGACTCGGGTCTGATGAGGCCCAGCATAGTTTTCAAGCTCCTGTGAATGGAGCCTGGGGAAGATGTTAGGAGAACACAGGGACTCCAGGTGTGCCTCCAGGTGGAGAAATTATATAATGAGGTAGATCACTTAAGGACACCACATGCTACCTAGGTAAAATGCTCATGATAGTCACCTCCCTTCCCCTTGCACTAAGTCATTCACAGGCAATCACTAGAGCAATTTATGGGCATCAGTTCCACCCATTTATCCCAAGTATAAATTTTCACTGATATCACACAGACTTAAATTATTCTCCCGAGTTTAAACCTTATTTAAATAACATAGTATAAGCAATCTCTGTTCAGTTGTGTTTTGTCTTTGAAAACTATCCCTACCTATCAGAAATATTCACTAATTCAGTCATTTTCTCTACTGTCTTCCTTTTATTGATACACACAACTAATTTATCTACTTTCCCACTAATTACACATAAAATATTGCCATGAATATCATTTGGGCATATCTATTGTTTTATTGCTGTGGGATGGTCTTTCTGTATGCTGTGAATATATGTTGTTCTCATTGGTTGATAAATAAAGCTGATCTGGCCTATAACCAGGCAGAATAAGGCTGGATGGGAAAACTTAATGGAGACACAGGGAGAAGGACAGCAGAGTCAGAGAGATGTGAGCCAGCTGCCCAAGAAGCAAGATGCCAGCAGATCCCAGTAATCCCATGGCCACATTGTAATACATAGATTAATAGAAATGGGTTAATTTAAGTTATAAGAGTTAGTTAGTAATAAGCCAGAGCCATTGGCCAAACATTTATAATTAATATAAGCTTCTGAGTGATTATTTGGAAATGGCTGTGGAATGGGAGGGGAACAGAGAAAAGCATTTGGTTACAATTTATAGGCACTATGTTTTCATTTTTTTAAAGACTTATTTTTCATTTTTATGTGCATACATGTTTGACTTCATGTATGTATGTGTGTGTATCACATGAGCACAGTGTCTGTAGAGCTGAGAAGAGGGCATCAGATACCCTAGAACCAGAGTAACAGATGGTTAAAACTGCGATGGGAATATTGAGAACCTAATCTGGTCTTCTGAGGAGCAGCTAGTGTTCTTAATTATTGAATCTTCTCTCCAGTGTCAGATCTTCATTTCTCAGTGTTAGGTTGCATCTTTTTTTAAAAAAAATATAGTGTAAAGCAGAATCTGTGGATTTACTTTCCAAGGTGAAAATACCAGAGTGAGACACTTCAGTGTTGTGTGATGATTTCTGCACATCTATTTCATCTTAAGGCCAATGCATAAACATCAACGATTTGGGGTAGTTATTTAAATTTTTCTAATGTGGATGGATCTGGTTCAACTCAGTGTGTCACAAAACAAAACAAAAATCATGAGGATGAGAAAGGGACTTATAAGGAGGAGAGGTGGTGACAAGGCTCGGAGGGAGGTGACAGAGTGTGGGGGTGAGTGTAACCAGAGGGCATTATATACATGCATGAAATTGTCAAAGAAATTTAATTAACTAAAAAGAGTCACAGAGGAAAAGGGGTAGCTATTTAAATACCAATTTAGCAAGCTGTATGTAAAAAAATAAACAGTTATATGAAATAATTATATAACTCAAAGAAACTTATAATTTTGTGTTATC
>CABHPP010145486.1:0-25851 GCA_902168425.1 Peromyscus attwateri
TCCAACCTGGTTTCTACTTTTCGATGAGGTTGACCAGATCTCTGTTGTAGCCTCAGTGAGTGTTGGCAAATAAGTTACAGAGCCTCACCTTCTCAGCTTCAGAAAGAGATGGCCATGAGACCTCAGGCTTTAAAAAAATTTTGTTATAATATTACAGATTCTTCCTATTTAATCTGGACGTAGAGCAGTGTTGTTATTAGTGTGATTTATGTTGGCACCTAATGGCATTTGTGGCAATTATCTTCACTGCTGGATGCATACACTGATACTTGCTGAGTCATTTGTTTGGGAACAGTGTGTGCTCTGGATCTTAGTGGACCCACGCAAGAGCTTCCCCCAGTCTAGGAAAAGGCAGACTTCAACTAGTACACGGTTAAAAACCATAGTGCTTCAAAGCAAAAGAAAAAATCCAAAGAAGTACAATAAATACTTAGAGCTAATGTCTGCCTTTTCCTTTGAGGGTTGAGGCTTCCCTGTTAGCGAGCAAATATGTGCAGCTTGGTGAGAATCTATTCATGACTTTAGCTTTTACCGAAATCACAGGCAGTAAGTCATTGCATCTCAGCTCGAGGGTGAATCCAAGGTTTGCTTAGTGGTCGTATTCTTAGTGGTTCCTTTTTAAAAATAGTTCTTCCTTTGCTTTGTAGTTCATGCTTTTCCCAGGCTGGTATAGTGAGCCTTGCTAAGTCTGTAGCTAGTTGGGAAGCCAGCCTGTGCATTCAGTGAGTCTGGGCTCCTGTTAAGAGGCTTTCCACTCCTACAGGGAAGTGGGCCGGAGGCAACAGGCCTTCGATGCTGTTTCTTTACCTCCCAGAGTTGATCAAACCTTGCCAAAAGACATCTTGAAGTTTGTTTTTATATTGTGACTCTAAAATTATTGGATTGTGCCCAGAAACTGTTTTAGAACAAGAGAGGAAGATCTGAGTGAATTTAAAAAAAAAAAGGAAAGAAAACAGCAACAAAAAAACCCTCTTAATGTTTCTTAATATATTCATATCAACTCAAAAGAACCAAATATGGTTATATTTTATGAAATTTTATTCTGCTTGTTATTTGTCCTTTTAAAAATGAAACATTTGAACAGTTAACCCCCCCAAGATAGGATACTGAGTTTTTATTGACTTCTGGATCTGTATCGGCTTTGCTGATGCTTAATTATAGAAAGTGATGGAGATCATCAAGAGCGAGTTCTGGTCTCAGCTTTGTGACTTTGGACAAAAGGTCTTAAGCTCAGGGTACACGGGAGGAGGATGCAGGACCTGCCGCAGCACCTTTACTGTGTTGCATTCGGTGAGATTTATTTTTTCATCGAATCCTATGTGAAATCTTCATTCCGACTTGCGTTCAAGAACACCACATAGGAATGTATGCTATTTCATCCGTCATCTGTCAGAGGACTCGGGTTCTTCTCAAGAAAGCAATATTTAGCAAATTGTTTGTGAGAGACACACCAGTACTAGCCCTGACCATATTGTTTTTCTTTCTTTTCCCCTCTCTTCCTTCCCTCCTATGGAAACCATCTATTCCCCAGTCACTGGATCTTGGAGATTTGTACACACTGTATTTGTCACTGTTGGGTATGTGCAAGATAAATGGTGATCTTTTGGAAGTGGTGGTGAAATTTTTTTTTTTTTTTTTAATGAGGCAGAATGAAACCGGAGGAAACCTTCTGTTCAGCTATAGCTTCTGTTCAGAACCTGAGCAATACCAGGAGGCTCCAGCCTCCTTGTTCAGCCAGAGTGGACCCCATAGCCCTGACCAAGATGGCTGCAGTTCAGGCTCTACCAGGGAGCCCCCTTCTCCCCACAGAATTTTCTCACCTCCTTATTTCAAACCCTTCCTTCTTTCTTCTCACCATTGGATGTTACTTTCTCATGGATTTAGTGGAAAAACAGAGCTGTGTTCTATTGGTTAAATGTGTATTTCCACTTGGAAACGTTGCTGTTGGTAGAATACACTCTTAGACCTTATATAAAAAGTATGTTTCTCCAAGGTGCTGGTGAGCGATTACTCAACTGCAACCCTGGTTACCAAAATAAAAATAGCACACACTTTTAACAAGCAGAACATTTTGAAAGAAAATGCTGTGTTAAATGGAGTGAAAAAAGAACACGTATATTTTTGTCCGACGTTTTATTATATTTTTAACAAGATCAAATATCTGTCAAAAGGAAAAGCTTTTGGTAGTTGATAAAAATGGTTAAAAAGTAGAAAGTGTTTTTTAAAAATCGTATTTACTTTGTGTGTGTGTGTGTGTGTGTGTGTGTGTGTGTGTATGAATGTGTATGTGTTTATATATATGCAATGCTGTGCATGGAGGCCAGAGACTGATGGTAGAAGCTCAGTTGTGCCCCATCTCATTTTGTGAGACAGAGTCTCTCACTGAGTCTGCGTATTGCAGTTCAGGTAGCCTGGCTGTCCACTGAGCTTCTAGATGCCTCTGTCTCTACTTCCCTGAACTGAGACTGGAGGCATACATTTCCACAGTCTGGTTTTTTTATATGGGTGTTGGGGATCTGAACTCAGGTTCTCATGCTTCTGTTTCAAGTGCTTTCCAACTGGGCCATATCTCCAGCTGCTCATATTTCAATTTTTAACCCACAAAAACTCTGAGAAGTAAAAACAGAGTACATATTTTATGACTATAAAAATAAAATTATCACTCAGACAATTGACAGTTTTCAATTCTTAGACAGAATGGGCATATTCACCATATTCTTTCTTTTTTTTTAAATTTATTTTATTTTATTTTACAATATAATTCAACTTTACACATCAGCCATAGATTCCCCCGTTCTCCCCCCTCCCGCCCCGCCCCCCTCCCCCCAGCCCACCCCCCATTTCCATCTGTATTGCATTGATTTTCGACAGATCTCAGCTGTGGGGAACTACTTTAGCAGATATATTTCTTATTACTTCTTATATACTTCTTATATTCATTCCATCTTCTTAATTCTTATTTAAACTTACATGTACAACTAGTATCTTTACCTCTTACAAGCTTATTACTGTATGTTTTAGGACTACCTTAGATTCTTCTTGCAAGCTTATATTTTTAAAGGAACTCTATGGATCTATTTTACAAACTTATATAGGGCTACCATTAGCATATATTTAACTTAGTAAACACCTAAAGATTTCTTAACACAGATCTAACAAGACAGAATTTTTACAAACTCATATATCTTATTTTCATCTTTTTCTACTTCTTACTCTTAATTATTATCACTATCTCTATTAGAAAGATTCTCTTAACTAGACAGAAAGTACGTACATCATTTCTAAAGTTTAGAGCTTATAGTCAACACCCACAACAGCCCTTCCACAGCTCCTTCAGAGAAACCCCTCTCCCACTGATTCCACTCTCGCCCTGCATGGTTCCTTCCCCCCAGATGCAGAGCCCCAGACATCCCAGGCTGCTCTGCTCCTCTGCTAGCTGCCTTTGGAGGTAGGGGCTTTCTTTCTCCCCAGATCTGCCTCAAACTCTTAGCAGCTTTCACAGGTCATGCATTTTCTGGGGAGGAATTTGTCCCTTCACCATATTCTTAAAAGAATAAGATATAATCTAGAAGACATTGGTAGAATTATAGCAAGAATTGGAGGGCTGTAGACATCTTTGAGAAGCCCCCTAAACCCCCTAAACTGAAGAACTCAAAATGTCCTCTAGATGGAGCACCAGGCTTTGCTTTATGAGGAAAAATATTAGTATTTTTGTGAAAGTAATTTTAAAATTTTCATTTTAAACAAAAAAAAAAATAATGTGAAGAACTGTATTCTTCACCATGGCAAACATTCCTGTGAATCCTACCTTTTAATGAGAAAAATGTTATAATTTGTAATGCAGTTTATTCTTGTAAACACCGCAGTGAAGTATATTTGTGTTTAGATTTTTCCATGAGAAGTTCACCGAGTTCCAGAGCCTCGTGGTTTCAGATCCAAGAGCTGGGGAAGCTAGAGGTGCCTGAAAAGGACTTCACTACCCTGGAGAGAGGGAAGGCTGCTGAGAATTGGGACTGCAGATGTGAGGACAGGTCCTTTTGTGTAGCTGGAGACGTTTCCAAAGGTGGCTTCAGGGTCTCCCTGTAACTTTTGTGAGCATGAAGTATAGGTGCTGGAAGACATCCCTTGCACCCTTCTCACTTTATAAAGGAAACTGAGACCAAGTGGGGTGGCCGCTTCTCTTCCCTTGATGGAGGTGGTGGGGCAGAGCGTAATGAAAGCAGCAGTGTTGTGAATCATTGTTGCTTTTGTTGTCTTTTCCTAACATCACTGTTTTTGCTGTTGTTGTGTTTTGTTGTTGTTGTTGTTTTCTGTTTTTGAGTTGTGTTCCTCTAAGTACTTGGAGTCTTGGAAAGCTAATAAAGGACAGTAAGGAGTCCCAGGAAACTTCTTATGTGTAACCAGACATTAGGCATGGGACCAACTGGTCACTTGGGAACTTTAACTCTTCAGCAGTTTGTAGAGAAGATGAAGCCATGGGAATATCTTCCTTTAGATGATGACCTAGGATCTAAGCCACCTGTTTAATTGTCCTCACAGTAATGGGGAATTCTCCTATAACTTTCTGGCAAGTTCCCTTTGGTTCTAAACTGGCCAAAGTTAATTTCTGAAGTTTTTGTAACCAGAGGACTCAAGTCGTTCCCACATCTGCCATGTTCTCCAATCACAAAGCAAGATCCTTACATTGCAACTTTAAGGCACTCAGGGAAGTGATCAAGGATAATAATATGAAACATAACCACAGTCATGCATCTTTTTAGCTACGGGTTTTAATTATGGCTAAGACTAGCTGACAACAGAGTTATAATAAATAGTTGTTGAATGAAAGAAACATGTTTTCTATTATATGACATTATACCAGAGAATATGCTAAAAGTCATATCTCAATATAGCTTTTACATTGACTCTTTTCTGATTGTAAAGGTAATATGTCTTTTACCCAGTTTTCCCTCTGGGTCTTAAAAACTATGTGAAATGAATAAACTTATATATGTGTTCCTCTTGAAAATGATAGAAAAACAAACTCCATGCTACCAAAATACTACAAGCAAGAAGGCTTAGAAAAACATGATGGCTGAATCAGACTCAAAGGATGAGAAATGATGAGGCATGGAACATTTTTTTCCCCCCTTTCAAATCATTCTCCCAAACATCTGGCTTAGCACTGCTATTTATAAAATATGTTACAAACCCTCATATTTTCTTTTTAGTGCAATTCTTTTTCATGTATCTAGCAAGCAGACCCTTCCCCCTTTGAAGAATTAAGAATGCAAATTTTAAAAGGAAGTTTGATGGTTATTAGTTTCTTTGGCTATATTAGAACTACTCTATGGACTAAGACAACATTGTGATTTATGAACTGACTCGTTTCCTGTATTAACAGTGAACTCTCCTAGAAGCAGTGAAACCATTTATTTCTAATGGCATTTCGAGACAGAGTTTGCAATTTGGCCCAGCTTGGCAAGACGGGTCTAGGAAAGTACAGAACCCCATCGTAGACATTGACTTCCTAAAAGTGACCAGCAGAGGGCTTCCTCTGTACTTGCAACAAATGACTTGTTAATGGGCAATCTTTAGCACAATTGCAGAAAAACTACTTTATTAATATAAGCACTTATAATTACTTTATTAGTATAAGCACTACTTATTAATATAAGTTAAGGGAAAATCGGTTTCCTGGACACAAGCCTTGTTGAACAAAAATAAAATAGAAAGATTGGTTAGATGAAAAAAGTTTATGTGACTCTGTGAGTTTCAATAATTGGGTTGCTAATGTACTTCTTGAAGAGCATGAGGTATATTTCTTAGAGAAAAGCATAGGTAAAAATCCAATAGTTGGTGAGGTCCACTCACGTTAGATTTTGCTATATACAGTGCTCTGCTGAGACTTTTTAACTGGGTTACAGTGGTGTAATTGATCCAGTTTTTACCGGCTCGTGAATGACGATTATTAATCTGCAGGAATTTCATGAGCCACTTGCAATTATATTGTACTCGAAGTTGGCAAAAATGTAAGGATTTGTATCATGGGAACCTGCAGTTGTTGCATCCTGTGGTCCTTCACTTTGCCCCGCATTGGCTGCTAAGTATTTACCAGTGTTCCGCTGAGCATAAAATCCTGCCCACACCAGATGTCAGCACAGTTGTCCCTGAAAGTGTGACTCCATCCCTTCCCATGCCCATAGATCCAGTTGGCTCTTTCTCCACTGCTAAGTGAGCTGGAGGCTAGAGGTGGAGCCACCTTGGTCTGTGGTATGCAGGGCAAGGTGTGGGGGATGAGGCAGTGAGCGGGAGACTTGATGTGCCTGTGAGCTCTGATCTGCTATTGCTGTCTCTGTATTTTCCTGGCTTATTTAGTCCTCCTTGGTCATTCACATGGTATTGGTGAAATTATTAAGGTCACTCCATGGAGTTAAAAGGGAGGTTTATTTTGTGGGGTAACTTACAAGTGAAGGGATAGTTTACAGGGTCTGGGAAAGGTGTAGCACAGTCCAGCGGTGTTCTCTGGAGAACTCTGCTCAATCTACCTCCAGTGTCCAGGGTCCGGGAACCAAGAGAGCCAGTGTATCCGGATCTCGGGTCTTCAGGCTCCTCTCTTGGCCCTGCCTTGTAGGCGTGACAGTTACCGAAGCCTCGATGGGGGTTGGAACTTCCAGATCAAAGCTGGAATGGCTATCCACTACAACATGGTGTGGTAAATGACATTTTTCCCAGGAATATTTGACTTATGTTTTAATTCTATCTTTTAAAATGCTACCACTTTTCAGTGACACACTTCATTATGGCATCTGACATGGTCATTATGGCATCTGACGTGGTCGATGTACTAATACTGTTATTCATAAATGTAGTGGGATTTCAGATTTATTAACACCACACTCAGACATGCAAACAAATAATGATTTTTTGTGCATTTGATCCTAGGAAGCTGTCCTCTGTTCTGTTTGGATGACTAGGAGAAATGTCTTTTAGGATTCCAGTCCTGTTCCTTGCTGGCATGTAGATGCGGGGGTTGGAGATGGTTCGTGTGTCTTTGTATCTAAGAGGTAGAATCTTAGGTCTGGGTGTGCCTTTCTCTGGAAGTGTGCCAGTCAGCGGCTGGTCTGAGACATTGCTTGGGGCTGGGGATCTCTGCTACACAGTCAGTCTTTCCTTGGTGTTCTGCGATTTCTGTAGCTGCGGATGAATGTGGATGTTACGCCGGCTTTATTTTGGTTGCTTTCAGTGATGATTCAGGGCTCTGTATTAACTCTCTCTGGTGTATTAACTCTCTCTGGAACATCTGCTGTTCCGCCATCTTGCTAGCCTCTGGGTCTCTGTCCTTCCCATAGCCTTAACTGTAAGCAATGGACTTTTTTATTTTTGAACTCACTGGGAATTCCGTCATATATTACTCTAAGATTCCATTCCTCATGTTTGCCTCTTACTGTGTTAGATGGAGAGACAAAAAGCACAGAAAATTCCTTTGGTTTTAGAACAGTTTGGTTGTCAAATTAATTTAATATTTATTAATTAATGTCTTTAAGACAGTCTCATGTAACCTGGGCTTCTTTCAAATTCTTTATGTAGACCAGGCTGTCTTAAACTTCTGCTACTCAGCCTCTCGGGATTATGTTGCTAGAGTTTTCCTGCCTGGCCCACGGTCAGGACAAATCTCTCTCACCTGCCAATCCCACAGCCGCTCAGACCCAACCAAGTAAACACAGAGACTTATATTGCTTACAAACTGTATGGCCATGGCAGGCTTCTTACTAACTGTTCTTATAGCTTAAATTAATCCATTTCCATAAATCTATACCTTGCCACGTGGCTCGTGGCTTACTGGCATCTTTACATGCTGCTTGTCCTGGAGGTGGCTGGCTGTGTCTCCTTCCACCTTCCTGTTCTTTTCTCCTCTCTGTTAGTCCCGCCTATACTTCCTGCCTAGCCACTGGCCAATCAGTGTTTTATTTATTGACCAATCAGCGCAACACATTTGCCATACAGAACATCCCACAGCAGGATTAGAAGTGTGAGAGCTGGGTGGTGGCACATGCCTTTAATCCCAGCACTTGAGACAGAGGCAGGTGGATCTCAGAGTTTTAGGATAGCCTGGTCTACAGAGCAAGTTCCAGGACAGCCAAGGCTACACAGAGAAACCCTATCTTGAAAAACAACAACAAGGACAACAACAACAACAAAATGCGAGTTATATGCCTGGTTTATTGTCTTTTTGCAAACAACCTAGTTTTCTATGTTAGAAGCTGACTATAACCAGAATCCCAAAGGTGACACACCAGCACTGTTGAAAACAGCCTTCCTGTTACATGTATTGTTGGTGCGTGTATCTTCATGATGTGTATTTTGTGCTTTTAATACTCCTTAAGAGAAGATCCCTGCCTCATCAAAATGGTTCCCTCTTGAGCATCCTCTTCTATATTGTCAGCATTTTACTCTTTATGACACCATGTCTATCAGTTTTAAAATGACCACCTGAAGTCACATGGAATGGTGCCTATGATGCTGGTATTCTGGAGGCTGAGACAGGAGGATTTCACTATCAAGGCCAGCAGCGTCTACAGGAGAGTTTCAGGCCAGCCTTGCTATATAGTAAGACTTCCTCCTTCAAACAAAACAAAACCAAACAAAACGGGTGACCAGCCAACCAAACCAAAATAGTCAAACCAAAAACCAAACCAAACTAACCAACCAGCCACACAAACAACTTGCAGTGTATTTCATGCTATCCAAACCTGCATTTAATCAAAGGCCTATTGCAATAAATGACATTACTGCCCATTCAATTAGCCATCTCAGAAAACATCATTCTTCATATTTCCCTCCCCTCTAAGAACCACACTTGATTAAATAGAAATTCTATTACTTTATTTCTAAATATTTCTTGACTAGTGTCTTTCCCCAGGCTCCACCTCTTCTGTCCTAGACCAACTTGCTCTCATCTTTTGTGGAATTTCACCATGCCTGTTTTCCTTCATTTCCTGTTGTTCTCCTGGAATACAGACTGACTTTGAAAGTTGACAGAGATGTGTGGGTGTGTAAATCTCTCTGTGTGTTCATCCTTGCATAGGTGTGCATACGTGCATGCAGACCTCCTTTGCTCCTTTGTTTCATATTCTCCACTAGCTTCAGTGTTTTTTGAGAACTAGCCCGAAGGGGTTGAACAGCCTCACTTCGCTATCTCTGCATTCCAGCCTTCCTCCCAACACTCCTCAGTCCATTCTACTCCAGTCCCCCTGGGTCTTTCAGTTCCTCAAGGTTTTTCGGGCTCCTTTTCTTTTCAGTCAGCTACATAAGCAAGTTTTCCTGCTTGATAGTCTCGAGTTTAATTTAAACATCACCTTTCAGACCCTCCATTTTTTCCACTACTGTCTCAGAACACCTTAACTTTAATCACATTCCTCACAGTTGCACTTTGGTAATTATTTTTAGAATGATTTTTTTTAACTGGGTTTATATTATGGGATTCTTTGGGGGGTGCACAACTTATTCTTTTCCCTATTTCCTTTGTCTACTGTTGCGATGCCCATTGGATTAACTTTACAGGTGATTTATAGGTTTTATTCTTTGATGTTTCTTGTCATCTAACATAGCATTTTAAATTATAGCAATGATCTCAGAACTTATATTAGTCATATTTATCATTTTTTTGTGATTGGTTGGATTTTTCCATCTGTCCGTTTCTAGGAATTTCTGTCTTTTTCTTGTCTATGTGAAAAGCAGAGTAGTTTACCTCAACCAGGAAGTAAGCCAGATGTTAGACTATAAAACACAGAGCATAATGGCATCAGAGAGCCAATCTCTCCTCATCTTTAAAATTTTGTTTGATTTCTAAAATTATTTTATTTTTCAAGATTATAATATAATTGCATAATTTCTCCGCTTCTCTTTTCTCCCTCCGACCCTTCCTATGTATCTTCTTGCCCTCTCTCAAATTCAAATATGTATAGGTGTGTGTGGGTTGTGCGTGTGTGTGTGTGTGTGTGTGTGTGTGTGTGTGTGTGTGTATGTGTGTGTGTGTGTACTGTGATCAGGAAATAGAGGAGAGGATACCTTCAGCACGGATTAGTATAGGTTTACATAATCTTGAGTGGTTTCTGTTGTTATAAAGATATGGACCTCGACTCTCAGTTATCTCTGGCTTCCCATCTTGCTATGTGATCTACTAAATGAGATTCTGCCGTTTTGATCCTATCTGCCATGAGAACCTTACTAGAATTAATTTCTCTTCGACTTTCAGCCTAAAGCTTTGTGCACTCAATATACCTCTTTCAAAAATAAGGATATGTTGTTAACATAACAGAAAATGGACTAAGATAGACTCCTGAGGAGTGGGTCATTTTATTAGGTAGGATTCCACAGAGAAATACACATACACATTCCCACACACAAATAATATATAAAATAAACATTTATATGTGAAATTGGCTCATGGAACCTGAGAAATCCCACAATCTGCAATTAATGAGCTGGAGACCAAGAAAGCCAATAGTTTGACTCTAGTGTGAATCTGAGTCTGAAGGAAGAAGAAAACTTTTTTTTTTTTTTTTTTTGCTGTTGCTTTAATGTAACTATAGAGAGAGAACATTTTTTTTTTTTTTTTTTGCTAATTTGATACTTTTCTCCTTTAGGCCCTCAGTGGATTAGATGAGGCCTACCTGCATTGGGAAGGGTGACGTGCTTTAATAAATCCACTGACTTAATGCTAATATCACCCAGAAACAACCCTACCGAAAACCCAGAACCGTTTGTCCAAATATCAAGATACCCTGTCATCCAATAGAATTGGCACATAATATCAGTCATCATAGCTGCCCTCCTTTTTGTCAACTATTATTGTATAGCAATTTCCCCCAAGATAAAACCATTCATCTTGAAATAAGCTGATGAAGACTCAGGATACCTTCCTTTTAGGGAGTTAAAGCATTCCATCCTGTAGGGAAAGCCCTTAAAATGCAAGAAGTAGGCCGGGCGTTGGTGGTGCAAGCCTTTAATCCCAGCACTCGGGAGGCAGAGCCAGGCGAATCTTTGAGTTCAAGGCCAGCCTGGGCTACCAAGTGAGCTCCAGGAAAGACGCAAAGCTACACAGAGAAACCCTGTCTCGAAAAACCAAAAAAAAAAAAAAAATGCAAGAAGTAAACAACTCAAAAGCCCCAGGAAGTCCCTGAAAAGAAGCAGATTTACTAGACTCCTCTTTCCCCTCCAACAAAAGCTTATATAAACAGTTAGGATTACTGAGAGGCATTTTCACACAAGCTTAGATGCTTAGAAGAGGCAGTCAAGTTGCCTGGAAAGCAAACCAGTTGAGTGGAATGGAACAGGTTCAGACCAACTGAATTGCCTCTAAGAATTACTCTCTGACTTGCTGGGCTGCCTGCAAACTGTACCATGAGCTCCAGAGTTCCATCTTTTATGAGCTCTCACCCGTGCTTGGGTAGGCTTTGGGTGACAGAACCTTCTTTGAGTCATTTCTCCTTGTGTAAGTAACCCATTACCCCTACTCTTCTAAGTAACCCTAATAAAATCATTGGTTCATCAAGTTGGACTTCGATTGTAGCCTTACCTATTGTTGATCTTCTACCCGGGGTGAGTAGATATTTATTCATGTCTTCCTAGGAATTGTGTTACACAGTAGCTATGAACCATTGTCAACAAAAAATACTAAGTTAACTCAAGTTAAATGGGAGTTATTGGATAGATAGATGCAGCCGTGAGACCACTTGTTTCTTTGCCTCTTTCTGAGCAACTGCCTCATTCTATTTCTTTCTGCAAAGTACCTGATTGCGTTTGCCTATTTAATAGCACAAACATGGATGAAAAAATAGCTGCCATCTTCAATTCTGCCTGGGTCAATAAAGGCATGGCTCATAACCTTAAGACCACAAATAATTTTTGTCTCTGTAATTTATGTTTCAGTATCTGAGAAAGATATGGATCAGTTCTCAGACTAGATGTGTTCATTTTATGGAGAACCAAGTGCCTATATTGGTGGATCGGGGATATAAGTGCTCTTTTGTTACTATAACCAATTACCATAGAATTAGTGACTTAACACAACACAAATGTATCTGATAGGCCTGGATAGCCGAAGTTCGAGATAGATTTCATTGGGCTAACAATAAGACATGGGCAGAACAGCTTTCTTTTCCAAAGCTCTGGAAAAAAATCAATTCCTTTGCATTTTATAGTTTCTAGAGGCTGTTTCTTTGTCCATCAGTGTTTCACTCTGTTCTCCACACTTAGCCATCTCTACACTGGGCTCACAGGCATTCTCAAGGATAATCTTCTCATCTAGAAAGCATAACCACACCTTTAAAACCTTTCTTGTGTAATAAATTTCCTAGGTTCTGAGAATTAGGACCCAGACATCTTTTCCCAAGGGTTAAGTTCATGAGAGAACAGCACATCACACCTCTTCAGTAGATGCTCTCTATCTATAGTCTTGAAGGTGTGTTGCCAATGGACCAGAGGCTGTGAGTGGGAGGACCTGCTTTGCATAAAGAACCTAGTAATGAGTAGGAAAACTGAATATGTCCATGTCATCTTCCCAAACAATTAGCTTCTCCACAGTGGGCAGGTATGCTCACCTTTAACCCCCACTTAGTTCTTCACCTTTTGTTTCTTTGTATTCCAGAGGATTTAATCAACTCCACTGTATTTATAATTCGTCTGCATTCCCTTTTCCCTACCTGTTTTGTACTCTATTCCCTAAAGCCAGATTCTCTTACTATCAACATATAGATGCCTTATGCCCTTGGACTCAATCAGAAAGCATGAACTGTGGGGAAGGTGGGCTTGGGAATCTGCATATCTATATGCTCCCTAGGTAATTCTTGTACACACCAGTTAGAGAACTATCACTGTGCTCTAAGTAAAGTTGATAAACTTATCTTGTTAGAAGAGAAGACTGAAGAAATGCTTCTAACAGACCAGGGTATTGTCATTGCAGCTTTTGGGAGGTCATGAGAACAATTTTGTATGTAACTCAGTAAGAGTCTAATTCAGGCTGGGAGTAGGGAAGAGGTCATGTCAAGATAAGGGGTGCACTCTTGGGGGCTTGACCAACTGTTATTTGATTCTCAAATCATAACGAAGAACTTGGTTTCTTCTGTTGTTTTCTTACTGATCTGTGTTCTGCTGAAAAAAAAAATCACAATAAGGCCATATCTCCAAAGACAATTCAGTATCAACCTTTCCAATTCAGAGGAAGTGTGTGATTAAATTGACACTGGACACTATCCAGTGGTTACAGTGGCAACCATCATGAGCCAGGTTGTTGCTGTTTGAATTGGAATCTTGGTGTGATAGGAAACCATCCAATCATGGCACTGAGAAATCTGACTGATTTGGTTTTATTAATATAGTTTGGTTATTATTATTAATAACCAAATTTTATTTGGTTAATTTGTGTAATATATCCAAAGATGAATTGTTTGGATGTGCTTTCTTAAAAAACAAATTTTGCAGTTATTTGTTTTGAATAATTTTTATTTATAATTATGCTGGGAAGATAAGCCATAATTAAGCTGATAAAAAGAAAACAAATATTTAAAAATACCTGGAAATAAAAACCTGTCTTTGATGGTTAGTGTTCTGGTTTTGATAATATGATAGTTTATATGATCTTAAAATTTACCAGTTACAAAATAGTTGGAGGTGATAAACAAGATAGTTAAGCACAGAAATCACTTGATGTTTCCATGTAACTGTAAGGGACATTCCCAGAAGTCAAAGCCAAAGCAAGAAGTGGACTTAGATTTCCTTCAATTTGGAGTCATGATTTGAATTCAGACTCTAAGAACCTTCAAGCTAAGAAACCAACAAGAAAACCCTGGAAGACATGGTAGCAGTAGATACATTTTTGGGGGATGTGGAGGGTGATTGATAGATACATCCTACACTCTGGTGCTAAAAGGATTCTCATAGAAAATGCCAACAATATATACAACACACAAAACTGTAAAGCCCCTAAAGGAGTCCACCTTGAGAGAAGCAAACTCTACAGTCATTAGGATTGAAACCGTTGCTGCTTGCCCCCCCAGGACATTAAAATACTTTCTCTCAGCAGTTTTAAAGTAGGTGCACACAAATGTTAGTGATACAAGCAGGGATCACAGACATGAGAAACTAACGCCACTCATTTTATTTAATATCTCACACAATGCTGTAGGTAGTGTAAATACAACGTGGGGTAGTAGTTCAGAGAACACGAGAGGTGCAGAAGTAACATGTGGACAAGAGAAAACTAAGTGGAGGAACGTTACTTCTTTCCTCATTGGATAGTGCTAACCAATCACTCTGCAACAACCTGGAAAACGAATGTCCTTATAAACTATAACGTGATGACTTTTGGGTCTAAACTTAAAAACTGAAGTAATGACTAATACAGATATGATTTATGAAGTATTACATATCCTCATATGGTAAAGTTAAGATAGGTCTCCCATCTATAATAAATTATGTGAAGCATCCCAGGAATAGCCATATAGCACACAGTTTGAAAGCAAATGTAGGGTTCTGCAGACTACCTTATTATAATACAAGAATGAAATTCATAGTGCTAAAATTCATCTTAGAGATAGATCCTTTTTGGTATCTGAATGACAAGACAAATTCTGGGAAAAAAATTATGGAGCCTCCAGTGTGTTAGGTTTAGCAAAGCAAATGAGGAATAATTGAATTTCACTAGTAGACGGTGATATTATGGGAGTCAAATGTTAGCTACTTTAGATGGGAATCTCAATTCATGTAAATTAATGTTATATAAATGTTCTAGGGAAATAAACTTTCTTCGAAGACAACGAATTTTGTTACAAAGTCCCTTTATCGTTGACATATATACCATGAGGACAGAGTGCTCCCATTCTTGCCAGCTGTTCTGAATGTGTTGAGGCTAAGAGGTTGTCAGGTGTCAACTTTCGGAAGCTCATATTCCACGTGGGAAAATGCACAGTGCTTTTTGTGGCAGAAAGGGAGCTGTTTATTGCTTGCATTCTACGCTTGACTCAGGGCTTCATATGAACTTAGTATCCATCCCTTCATAAACTGGCGGATGACTCACACTTGGCCTACGTTCCTTTGTCAGGGTAGAAAGAAATATAAAAGCTGTCATTTTGACAGTGATAATCGCATGTAGCAATAGTCATAAATTTCCCTTTTGTGCCTCTGGGTCTAATCTTTCATCTAAACTCTCTGTTCTGCTGGAGCTATTCATGGAAGCCTGTTTTGCTTATTTTCATACTGACTACCATTTCAGGTAACAAGTTCATGACGGAGTTAGTTGAAAAAGAACTTGGCATTTGGTTATTACTTTCTTTGTCATTGTTCGTTCTTTTTTAGCTTCTTCCCTAAGAGAAGCCTTGACAGAGGGGAGCAGAGGGAAGGCACTGTAAGCCTCTACTTATAAAAGAACGCCATGTTGAGGATCTTTTTTTTTTTGTGCGCGTGGTAATTTTTACTCTTTTCTTTATTAGACAAAACACCTTCCAGCTTCTGAATACAGAGTTTTAAAACAGAAAAAGAGAGAAAAAAAAGTCAGATGATGAAGTCTTGGAATTTTCAATTTTATTCAGTGAAAATTGAAGGGATGCTTTTGGATCAAACTATACCATATGAAAATTGAGGTGAAAATTCAGTTATTAAATTTAATTAATTTCGTGTGCTATCAAAGTTTATGGGAGAAACATGAAGTTCACACGACTTTCTAGTTCTTTCTAGGCAATTTTCAGGTGCATTAAAAAGAACTAGGTTTGTAATCAAACCATCGAATCATGAAATTTAACTTTGATTTCAATTCAAGAGTTTTCTATATGTGCATCATTTGTGAAAAAAAGTTGTTTCAAGAAAAAAATCTGTTATTAGACAGATAAGAACAATTATGAAGCATTATTTAAATATCTGTCATATCATATGTTGGTTTATGTGTAAAGCTAAGAAACGTTATTTTAGATTAGCTAGGGGCAGGGAAGCAAAGATTTAGTAATGTATGTTGATTTAAAACATTTTACACAAAAAATTTACTTCCCTTAGTCTGAGAAAGTTCTTTGGAAGGAATTTTTTTGTGTTCTAAACAGAGTGCAGTAATAGCTTTTCAATTGTCCTATACTGACACATTAAAAACAGATGATTTTGTAGTTTTGAACATGGCTTAGTAGATACATATTTCTGGACCAATGTTTAAAATGTAAATATAAATTATTAACTCAACTATCTGTGTAGACTTAATTGTCTAGTTCAAGAATAACAGACTATGAACTATTTAGTAAATATTATTGAATGCATACTTTACTTTAAAATACATGCATTAAAATTTCACAATGAGTGTGAACACGTGTGTTGTAGATAGGACCATCACTACTTTATAATTTTAGTGCTATTCGTGTGTATATTTCATGCTTGCTTTTTTTATTGAATGAGCATACATTTTCTGTTGCTTCATGGAATTAGCTGTTATTTATCAATGGAGAATTAGGACTACATGGAACAATAATAGCACATGATCAGTGAACTTGGGACAATAACAGGAAACTACATATGTAATGGATATTGGATGAGTCAGCCCTTTTATACTTTGAAGTTATTGCAAAGGAAGTATCCGGGAAACCCCAAACAGTAATAGCTGTTGTATAGTAACTCTGCAATCAAATGTTTGTTGTTGAAGCCTATCTGCTAAGTGAGAGGGACCGGGGCGAGACAAGTCATGGAATCTGCTGTAGGAAGTGTGCACCACTGTACAAGTGTGGCTTTCAGTTGTTTGTGGGCTCAGATCATCTCTTTGGCGTTCATTATGAAAGATGAAAGCGTTTCTCCATTGCTGCTCTAGGGCAGTCAATTGCTTCTGGAGAAGAGTGCCCTCCTGCTGGAATCAGAACTCTTTCTTTGCGACCTAAACAGGTACTTGTCATAGAGGATGGCAAAATGGAATATTAGGAAAAGTTTTCAGTACCTTTGAGCTGTTTTGTTTTCTTTTTAAAGACAAGTATTAGAAAAAAAACATTGTTTTCTTTTCAGATCTACATCTGCTCTATAACGTTTAACAGCTCTGTGGGCTGATGAAAATGTCAACTTGTATTGGACCATAACAGGATTTCAGTTGAAAATACATGCACATAGCTTCAGTTTAAGCATAAGATATTACACTGCAAGGGGAGTTGGTTAGATTTCATTCCACCTGTCCCCAAAGGATACAATTTTGTAACTAATAAGACATGGATAATGAACACTTAGGAATAGTGGTTATTTCATGATGCTAGGAGATAAAACCAAGTATTGTTTGGATGCTCCCATCTTTCAAGTTACAAAAGGCTGACATCTGCTAAAAAGGTGTATGAGGTGCAGGTGTGTGCCTGGCTGTAACTAATACGGGCTCAGGGCTCAGGCAAGAGGCTGCCTTGCATTGCTAATGAGAGACTCAGCCAAAGGGTTGACTGTGAGTTCTAAAACCTCAGATGCTGCGTGCAGAAAGCCGGGGCTTTTCTTTTAGTTGCTTTATCCCATAACTGTATTTATTTGCATGTGAGCACACAGCAAATACTCACACTTGTAAGATGTCATCATAGTGAAGACCAATAATTTGGTTTCGGTTCAGGGAGAAAGACTCCACTGAAATGAACATTGTGAGAAAACTCAATTTAATGGTACCTTGGAGTGTTTTCTCGTTTCCTATACTGCTGTTTTCATTACAAGGTAAGAACTTTTGTATTTTTTACCTTCATTTATCGTGTGTCGTTCTCTCTTGAAATTGATATAGCTTCCTTTGAAGTTGATTCTCAAGCATTTTGAAGTCATTAGAATAGATATGTATTAAATAGCATTCAGACAGTTTTGCTGAATTATTAAGAATGCCGAGAATTTCAATCCTTTTCTTGATTTTTTTTTTTTACATTTTCTCTAGTGGGTATTTGAAACGATGCCTTTATCATGATGGACTGCCATTCTAACTTACCCATTTCAAACATGATTCACGACTGTTTGCTGTATGTAATTTAAGCATTTGAAACTTTGTAATAGAGTGGAATAGAGTGTTTCAACTTGCTTCATATCATTAAAATCTAAAAGAGTTTTTTTTAGATCTAACTTTAACGTTTGCAGTTTTAAATTAATTCAATTTTTTGTAGCGCGTTGACCTATAAATTAATTTTTATGAAATGTTTTTATGGAGATGGCTTTTTATTGATATCTAATTTTTACTTTTTGATCCCTGAAAAAGAGTCTATGTTTTGGAACTTTTAGGGGAAATGGAAGAAATGACAGAAAGACACATCAAAGTCACTACCTTCCAATCAGAGTAGCACTTCACTCTCAAGGAAAAGATGTAGCTGCTGTGCTGGAGGGGCCCTGAGATTGGCTTGTTCTACATGATCATTTTGTGGCTTGTTTTGCATCATGGTTCTGCTTGCCAGATACTAGGTGGAAGGGCCAGAACTAGAACAGCTCTGTGATCCCATGTCTGGCCCTCACTCCATCGTGTGATGCCGCTGCATAAATCTACAGACATTGACCATAGTTTCTGGATTATTGGTCACCTCAGATGTATCATAGATTATTTGCTGGTCAGAGTCCTCTAAAAAGAATAAAATAGCTAGCAGCAATTCTTAATCCACATTTTAGAATTGGATAAAAATGATTTGTTAAACAGCAGAACCCAGACCGAGCTATTTGTATGTCTTGCAGTCTCAACAATCTATATTTGTCTCTGGCAGGATACATTTCTGCATCATCTATCCTGACAGAAACATCAGAGTGAGTATTTCTTTGTCTTTATGTTCTGAAACATCAAAGGAATGAGAATATGCCAAGCTTAGCAGACAGTTTGTCCATTTTTTAAAAATAACAAGTGAAACATTGACAAAAAGCATGAGATGTTCTTCTTTGAAATATTTTGAAACACTAGAAATGAATGGGCATTCACTTTTCTATTAGTAAGAAGATCTTGGTGTTGTCCACTACCTGTAAGTCCTAGAGAGACATTTCTTTCATTTAACAGATTGTAAAGAAATTATATCCAATAATGTATTTCTTTACATTTCACTGTTGACATACATTATTGACTGCTTAACGTATTATTGTTGACATAAAGTAAAACTGATTTTAGTGATTAAATGACTGAAATGGTTCTAGTAATAAATAATGAAAATAGTTTTTACTGCTTTGCTTAATGGAAAGCAGAATTATGATACAAAATAATATAAAGTATAAAATTCCATAAAACAGATGTGTAAGTTAGTGAAATAATGATTTGATTTGGATAACTGACAATTAAATGTCCTTACATTTTTGTATCACTCTACTTTTAAATGACATAGAACAGATGAAATTTGAATCTTACATTTGGAAAGGCAAAAGCATCCTTGATAAATATCTACTTCAATAAACTCATGAAGTTTTAGGGAGAATAAATTATGCCTATTGGTGCTACAACACTACACTATTTTGTTTGTTTCTCAATCTCAAAGTTCCTTCCTAAAATCCAGTTTATATCAGAGCCCAGAGAGATTTGGGGACAGTCCTGAATTTTGTAAAACGAGACAGCTTCACCACCCAAATCTCACCCTTCCAAAGAGGGGAGGGGGTCCTTTAAATGTTAAACCAAGAAAGGCCTCTTTGATAAAGTGATGGAGATCTGGAGGAAAACACCAGCTCCCTCTTGGGAAAGGCTGTTCAGGTTGCCCAGGGGCCTCTGACTACACAAGTTCTTTGTGTTTTCTTGCAGAAGTGAGTTTCATGAAAATGAACAGAAAAGAACTCTGTTAGCAGTACAGGTAGGTTAAGCCTCAGATGGAGAGAGGCAAAGAAATAATTCATTCCGCTCTGGACTCTGCTGTCACTTCAACAATGAGACCTTTGTGGAGGGAATGAAATGCTCAAAGCAAGACAGGAAGGAGCATGAGGAGGTGAAGGCATTTCTCTGCAAGCTTTTATTGTATTTTATTTTTTTTTGCGACCCTCAAATATATTCTCAAGTTCACATTGGTTTGTTTGGAATGAAACACTTTTGTTCTTTCCCCTCGTTCATCTCAGTAACCTGTGCGTAGGCTTCAGTGTTGATGTGGATTGGATACCGTCTGTAGACAAATTTCTAAACAGTCTTATTAAACAAGAAACACAGAGCCAAATTCGGGGGTAATAGCCTAAGAGATCAGAGAAATAGCAAAAAGCCATGACTAGCTTTTCTTACCACCACACAGTAGCTTGCCCAGAGAGAGACTTCTTCTCTTCTAACCAGTGTTTTTATTACCTTCCTGTTCTGCCTTCTCATTGGCTCTAAGCCCAGCCACATGACTTCCTTGTCACTGCCTGATTATACAGACCTCCAGGTCTCTATGGTTGGTACTGGGATTAAAGACTCGTGTCACCATGCTTGACTGTGTCCTTGAACACACAGAGACTCTGCCTGCCATGTGATCAGATTAGAGCATGTGCTACCACTGCCTGACTTCTGTTTATGGTTCGCTGACCTCTGATTTCCAGTCAAACTTTATTTATTAACATACAAATAAAATATCACATTTTAGCGCAAATAAAGTATCACCACAACCATCTACTTGCTGGAACATTTGAATGATTTAGAAATTAAACACAATATTGGGTAGGACAATAGCATCAAGGTGAACACACCTAAGAAGAAATGAAGAAGAACTGGGATGACATACGTTAAATACAGCAAAAGGGCACTAGACATATCCTGATGTACTGACAGACAAGGTTTGTGTTTTCTAAAACATCCAAATTATGGGTGTTTCTGAAGAGTAGCATACTGTGAATTTGAGAACATTTTGTCTGCTTCCTCTTACATATGAAGGATACTGGGTAACATGATTGCATTATCATTGAAAATGCAACACAGCTTTACATAGTTAATTATTCTGCAACACAAACAAACGTAGCACATCTTTACTTAGTTAAACAAATATTCTACTTCACAACACAAATGTGATGTCATACTTTGACAATGTAGAAGACAAAAAAAATTCATTTTTTGTGGAGATTAGAGATTCTCATGTGTATGTTTGTATAGTTTGTTGTATTTGTACTTGTATAAGTACATTTACTATGTTTTCACAGTGGAGGCCAGAATTTGATAATAGGTGTTGTTTTTGTTAGGTTTTTAATGCTGTGAAGAGATGCCATGATCACAGCAACTCTTACAAAGGAAAACATTTAATTGAGGGGGCTCACTTACAGTTTCAGAGGTTCAGTCCATTATCACCTTGGTGGGGAGCATGGTGGCAGGTAGGCAGATGTGATGCTGGCGCTGACAGTCCTACATCTTGACTTACATGCAACAGGAAGTCAACTAATTAGTCATACTGAGGGAAGCTTGAGCAAAAGAGACCTCAAAGTCTGCCCCTACAGTGATGTACTTCCTCCAACAAGGCCACACTTCCTAATAGTGCCATTCCCTTTGGGGGCCATTTTCTTTCAAACCACCACAGGTGTCTTCTTCTATTGCTCTATGCCTCCCTTTTTTGAGACAGAGTCTTTCACTAAACTTGGAGTTTGCTGGTCAGTGAGCCACAGGACATTCTCCCTTTAATGCCGATATACAAGGCATATGGAACTGTACCTGGCTTTTTAAATACAACGTTTTAATTAATTCTTTGAGAATTTCATATAACATATTTTGATAATACTCATCCTTATCACCTCCCCCAGCTTCTCCCAGAGCATCCCCAATCTTCTCATGTCCCTCCCGAATTAGTGTAGTCCTTTTTTTTTCATTTCAGTTTGTATTGCCCATATACTCATTGGCGTGGAGCTACCCACTGGAGAATGATTGATCTACCAGGAGCTGTAAATAAAACCTCTTTCAGGAGTCCTGAGCTGTCAGTAGCTCCTCAGTTAAAGGTGGCAGTGCATGATCTCCCCCCTATTTCATGCTGGACTGTTGACTGACTTCATTTTGTGCAGGTCTTATTCAGACAACCACAGCTACTGTGAGCGCATGAGTCCAACAGTTCTGTCATGTCTAGAAGATACTGTTTCAGTCCTGTCATTCCTGACCACTAGCTCTTACAATCTTTCGGCACATTCTTTCTCCATGGTCCCTGAGTCTTCGTTGTGGGATAATATAAAAGATTCATTTGTGGCTTAGCACTACACACACACACACACACACACACACACACACACACACACACACACACGATTTCTCTGCACTTGGATTACTTGTGCGTTTCTTTGTTAATCACCGTCCAGTTCATGTTGAAATTTCTCTGAGAGCTGAACTAATCTATAAATATAGAGACACGAATTTAGAGGGCAGTTTGCTACAATGTCTATTTAGCAAAATAATAATAGTTGGTTCACTTCTGGGGCCTTTGAACCACTCAACCATGGATTCTTGGCCAGATTTACAGTATCAGGCATGTGTTTCCACACACAGGCCTTAAATCCAATTAGAAAGTGCTTGACTGACCCTATAACATTTGGGCCACCATTGTACCAATGGGCACATCATGCCATTCAGACCACTACTGTAGTTCACAGGGTTCACATCTAGGTAAGTCATCAATAGATAACTTCCCTTATCCCCTGCAGCCTCCTTGGCACCTTTTGGTACTCTGAAAGCCAACCAGCAGGGAATAAGCTTCTTTACTCAACATCAATTTGATTTCTTCACGTCCTGTGACCAAAGTTCACTGTACCTGGCTTTGGTGTTTATATGGATATTGGAGATTCAAATTCAGACCCTTATGTTTCCATAGCAATTACTTTATCCACTGAATCATTTTCCTTGTCATGGGGTCTTTAAAAAAAGATTAGAATAGCAGTGGAAATAATAATTCAGTTTAAGGAGTATTTTGTATTTGAGAAGCTACAGTAGGAGAATTGTAAGATTCAGTCTGGCCTGGGCTGTATGGGGATATCGTGTCTGAGAGCAAAGCAAACCCTCAAAAGAATACTTTGTGTCCAGAAATTCTCATGTATCACATGAAGGAGTTAAAATGAGTTTTCTGTGATAATTTTGAAGGACATGCTTGCCAGTAGAGCATATTAACCACAAAAACCCATCTGTAGAACTCAGTAGAAATTTTATCGATGAAAACAACCTCTTCCATTCTGGTGAACACTCTAGATTGAAAAACTTGTGTGAACTGTGCCCTAAAGGTGCATATAAAGAGCTCCGTGGATGGAACCGACCCACTGTGCATTTACACGTCATCGGTACCTGTGTGATCTGCCTACTAGGAGTCAGGCTAATCCCTCTCCTCTGTTACTAAGTAGGGATGCACTTGTTTTGCCTTGGAGTCCATTTTAGGCAGGATGAAGAGCAGGAGGCTCGCTTGCACTTCCGTTTCCTGTGGCCAGTGAACATGTGTCAAGTTCATTTAATGTCACTTAAGTTCTCAAAGGAGAACTATGATGGGGAGCAATGAGGTCACGGTCATGCAGGGCGCTGCTGAGAAAGAGGCTGGAAGGCCATTCATGCTCAGTTCATTCCTCTGCTGCAAACAAACAGCACTGATGGATGGATAACTGTCCTCAGAAATATGCTGGCAGTGACGTAAGCAAGTAAAGCCTCGGCATAGACTTCTATAAATGGCATGCATGTGAGTGTTACAGGGATTTCTTGATACAGGGCACATCGCTATGGTGTTGACAACTCTCCTGCGGAGGTGCAATCAGGAAGGAGAAAGAATGGGCTGCCCTCTTTCATCAGTTATATGGACATCTGCACCCACTACCGCATTCTTTGCCCTACATTCAGTAATTTCTTCCGAGGCAGGCACTGAGCCCAACCAAGACTTGGATGAACTGTTTTTGGGGAAATATACAAAGAAGGATCAGACAAGAGTGAGAGGAGAAAGGAGGAAAATGCAACACAGGACATGTTAATGGGGTGCTTCCTGATGGAGGCATGTGGGGCTTGACCTTGTTAGGAACATGATAAGGAACTGTGTTGCCTGTCACCTTTGCTTCTGCAAGGGAAGAGGAAACTGGGATATTTATACATCAATTTCTGTTTCTCTACTGATCAAAGAGAGAAGCTAGTGTGCCTTAAATATCCTGAAAGTCCTTCCTTGATTCTGTCCTCAGGCAGAGGTAGAAAGAAGGCGGGGCTTAGAGTGGGAAGATCTATATGTCCACAGGAACCCAGGTGAATCTGAGATGGGCTGAAACCGCATTCCCAGTCTGAGCTCTAAATGCCATGAGAGGCAGCTTCCCATTTGAATAGTATCTTTTGTTCCAGTTCAGTTGGTACTTGTTGTTGACATACCAGGAGTCATGGTTTATACATATAAACAAGAATAGTCATGCTTGTAGTTTAGAAGTCCCATGTCTTCAGGGATCTGTAGAAATATCATTTCTGTTCAAACGGTTTATTGAGTCCGAGTCACCATGAGTTATTTGATGTTAGGTGCATAACACGGAAAAAGAAAATGCCCCACTTATCAAAGTGGCACACTATTCTAAGATCAGATAGGCTCCGAAGCTAAAACTGAGCGTGAAACTTTACACTGGTGAAATGTATTATTTCTGGGTAAACAGAAGGGATGCTGAATTTTCAGGAAGCTGGTGTGCTAAGTGATCATTGGGGTTTCTCTAGAGGAGGTCAGGGATAAGTGGAGCGAGAAACAAATGTATGTATTTGCTTTAGTCCAGTGTTATACAGTGTATTCAGTCTAAAAATTACAAATATTTATTTTTGTGTGTGCACATGCATGCATGTATGTGTGTAGAGAGAGAGAGAGAGTATGTGTATATGAGTGTGTATGTGTGTGTGTTCTTGTGTCTTGGCATGCACATGAATGTCAGAAGACAACTTTTGGGAGTCTCTTCCTTTTTCCATCATGTGGTCTTGGGAACCCAACTCAGGTCATTGGACTTTACCTACTGAGCTATCTTAATAGCCCCTATATTCCGTTTTTATTTAGTAATAGAGGTAGCAAGTCTATCATTCTTATTATATGAATGATGGTATTATTAAAGTGTTAATTATTTCCCTTTATTCTCATGATTCTATAAGGGAGATACTGTTATTCTTTTTTATTTATTGGGAAACTGAGGCTTTATGGACTAGATAATTTGTTTAAGTACTTAGGCCAATGTGAGGCAGAGTTGAAGTAGCTATACATGTGTCATACATCAAAGATGATGGATTGGTTTCCGTTGCAAGGGTCAGCATAAATTATTTCAGAGCCAAAGAGCTTCGAAGATGGTGTGTGCTCAGCGATGTTGATGCCCCTTTGATTTAGGCCGCTGGACACAATATGGTGGAAGTGAGAATTAAACTTGACATCCTGATGGACCCATGGTCATAAACTGTTGGTTGAGTCTAACTTGTTTGAAGACAAGACAGAGAAAAACGGAAGAGACTGAGCAGTGAGGATAAAACATGGACCAATTTGTGAGGAGGAAATAATGAACTTATGAACTTGGAGCCATAGTATGGGAAAAGGAGTTAGAAGTGAATCTTTAAGAGTCTTCAACAAATGGGAGAGTTTATGAGTTGTGTCATGTGACATGGGGTGAGTTCTCCTGATCAAAGAATGTACCGAGAGGCTAGGGAGATGGATCGGTAGGTACCTGCCGGGAAAGCCCAAGGACCTGAGTTTAGATCCCCAGTAAAAAGCCAGGAATGGCCTTTTACCATTAATTCCAGGATGGAGAGAAGGAGACGGGAAGATCCTTGGAGCTGATTGACTAGTCAGTTAACTGAATCCCTGGGCTCAAGGTTCAATCAAGGGACCCTGTCTGAGAAACAAGGTGGAGAGTAGTTGAGGAAGTCAGCAAATGTCAAACTCTGATCTCCATAGGCAAATGCACACCCCTATGTGTACACAGGTAAACAAGCACACACATGTCTCTCTCTCTCTCTCTCTCTCTCTCTCTCTCTCTCTCTCTCTCTCT
>CABHPP010145486.1:25861-87952 GCA_902168425.1 Peromyscus attwateri
TCTCTCTCTCTCTCTCTCTCTCTCTCTCTCTCTCTCTCTCTCTCTCTCTCTCTCACACACACACACACACACACACACTACTGAAATGGAAAATGCCCAAATCAAACTTCTTGTGTGTAAGGATGATCAGAATTAGAGAAGAAAGGACCTTGTTCCTCACAGCACATCACTCATCCTTCTTATCTGGAATCCCCTTCCAGTTTCCCTAACATCATCAGCTACTTAACTTGATAATCACGGTGCAGAGTTTGAGTGTATGTCTTCGGGTGAAAATGAAGTGCTATTGGTAAGGGTACGATCCTGCGCTGCATATGCAATTGGAATTGAGTTGGACTGAAAAATCTATAACTGATGAGTTTTAATAAACTATGATTGTTTACAGTAAGTCTTAAATAACAATATTTCATAACGATTGTTTAAGACAGTGTCAGTTTCTTTATTGCTGGTCTTCTGTGGAGAGCACTACACTACCCCGAAGGTTTAGAGGATAGCCTTTTACTTCATCGTTATACCACACACTGAAGCAGGTGTCATGACTGTTCCCATTTTACAGATGAACAGATGGAGGCATTAAGCTGATAGGAAGTGTGCCTAAGCAGAAGTAAAGGGTCAGATGGTGTTTCTGTGAGTGGTGTTTTCACGGTCAGGTCACCGCTGTCTGCTAGTGTACCAACCCTGTGTATTTTCCCCCTAATTCATCTGTACCTGGAAATGTCAGAGAACTGATACTTTTTTTGTGAAAAGAATCAGCTAATATAAATGCAGTGCTTCTTCAGGAATCCTTTCACAAAGGGATGATGGATGCAGGTAGCAGCCAGGCGGATGAGGCACAGAGGACAAATATCTTGCCCAAGTTATCGAAGAGACAAAAAGAAGACTTGAAGCCAGTTCTAACCATCACGCCAAGGGAACCCTTCGGTTTCACTGAGATAATCTCAAAATAGAAAGATACGTTAAGCCAGCACTTTATAATTTCTGTATTTATAAATGCTTTCCAGAATTTTTTCATTAGCACGTTTGGTTTACGGTAAATAAATGAACTAATTAACATTTTTATTTCTCTGTTTTAAAGTTTGAAGCAACCTCTCCAAGATACTTTTTCCATGAAGCTATTAATTGGGGCGAGAGTAAAATAAAAGGTCAGTGTGGAGAGCTGTTCTTTTGTACACGGTTTCTGAGAAGATCCCTTCAGGGGGTATATTAAATCAATTCTGATGGTTTCCATAGATACTGGAGGTACTGAGCCAGGGTAGTAGTAATAGTAATCATTAAGCTCCTGTCCTATACAAATCCAAAGTATTTTTAGAAATGGCCTCAACTAAACATTTATACAAAGCTGAGGACAGTGTGGCCGGAGAATGCACCCATGGATATCAGAAGCTTTTCTTCTTTTGTCTGAACCAATGACCTGTTCCCTGATATCTGAATTTTGTCTCAGCAGTTTACTATTTCCAGTAAGCAGAAAGCTGGTGGTAGCTTAAAATGTAAAGAAACAGAAGCAATTCTTATCATTATGTTTAAAGTCACGGTGATTCCTTTTAGATTTTGTTTGATATTCGCTTTCAGGAGCATAAGCAACTTTGTAAATACATCTTTCAAAAAAAGATGTATTTGTTTATCTAAATAGTTAGACACCCACCCCTTGGAAAAATGTAAGACTACTTGATTCAAGACAAAGTTTCAAGATGGGTGCGTCTCCTAAAAGTCAAATTGCTTGTAAGTTTATGAGAAACATTATTTTCACCTTTATTTTGGTGAAACAAAGTTCTAAGTTGAAACAGTTTTCCCTCACCTAAGCTTTACCTAGAGATCTGAAGGCTTTGAATTGTAAAGAGAAATCCGTGGATGTTTGGGCGGGACGGGAGGTGGGGGATGGTGGGGGGTGGGGATGGTAACAGAGCTTGGTCCTTCTTGTGTTTGGCAGACGGTGTTTGTTATTGCAGTTGATAAGTGCCTTCACCAACATGACATCTTCCAGACAGGCCGGGCTTCTTTAGCAACCTTTCACAGTGACTCAAAGATGTTCTCTTCACTCCTGATGTGTTCCTGGGGTCCGCTCAGCCTCAGCCTTGCCAGTTGCCATTGTCTTCTCCTTAACAGACGAAACAATTTCATTAGGATTCATTTTCCTTCTTAAACTCACTCAGGAGAAGCCCATGAAATTAGAGAAAATGCGTAGCAGTTCACTTCTTCTTTTTAATGTATTTATTTGGGGCAAGTTTTCTTTCCACAAAAAAGTTGTTTTTTTTTTTTTTTTTTTTTTTGTTGTTATTGTTGTTGACAACTAGAAGGGACTTTTGCTTCTTCCTCACCTTTGTTAGACACAGATTCCAAAGACTGAGTCATTTATAACCGAGCCTCAGTATTAATGGGCAAACTTCAAATGAAACATGCCACCCTTCTCATCAAAGGTGGGAGAAACCTTTCAGCTCTGTTTGAGCCCTCCCTGCAGCGAGCAAGGTCTGAGTTATTCTTCAGCACAGCGCTTGCTCCCGGAGAAAAGGGCTGGTGGGATGCGTTCCAAACTCGGTGCAGGGCATCAACTACAGCTTGGGTATTTCTGGTTCTCATCATCTGGGACAGGGATTCCTTACATGGGAACTTGACCTTCCCATTGCTCGAAGGAGGCTAACCTTTCCTCGCAAAGCACTTTGAGATGTGAAGGCCTGTCTCTCTGGCCTCACAGCACACATAATGAAATGAAGAGATAGAGATTTGATGGCTTAATTCTTTTGCACCACAAGGCAAAAGGCCCGGGTTCTGTTTAAGTTAGTAGTGTTACAGTTAGTCCAAGCTAGATCGTGACATAGTGTGTTTATATGAGCTGATCCACGCCAGAAGATAAGTTATTATTTTGCCCCTCAGGTTCTTGTCCTCATGAATGCCTTAACGGGGCTTTCTGTTCTAAGACCGGTACGTGTGACTGTCAAATATTCCAAGCTCTCGGGACAAGGTGCCAGATTGGTAAGTTTCAGGGATATTTATGAGAGAATTATGGGATATGAAAAAGAACATTAAGTCATGATTTACTTGGAAGGGTTCGTCCTCTGGGATTTGGGACATTAACTAGAGAGCTCCAAATTTATTTTCATCAATTTGAAGTAATTTAGAAACACTGTAAAAGAAAATAGATGTGTGCGCTTTCCCTTACCACTGACCTCTATTTCCTCAAGTATTTTTTTTTCTACTTTCCATCGCACTAACCCAGTAGGACCATCTTCTCATTTATCTCTCTCTTTTACTTAGTATATTTCACTTCTCCTCCTTGTATTCAATGAACTGCTTATTCAGTATATAGACAGTCCTGAGAGTTCTTCAGGTACACGGGATTATTTTTCTTTTAAAATATTTTTTATCCACGGTGTCTAAGGTGGGATCTTACGTTAATACTTACCAACAGCTATTAACTGGTATTTTACCATTTGCAAGACTATATGCTAGGCACAAAGCAGGGTATATTTGTGAATAATACAGACATGCTTCTGCAACTAATGATGCACAATCGATAAGCAATAATTAAACTTGAGTGCCCTAAAGGAAAGTTCAGGATGTAAGATGCACTGCCGGGGAAGACTGCCTGCAAGATGAACCAACCAGTCCATGTCTTTTCCCGAGTGGACCAGAGTTGGCCTGAGCTAATAAATTTAGGTAAATGTTTCGAAAAGGAGGAGACACTGACATTGACTCTTATCATTCTGTTTTCCCCAGAGTACATAAAAAAAAATCACTGAGTGACTTTTTAGCAAATGTTACTACTTTTTACATTATTATAAAGTGAAGCGTTTAAAATATTAAAAAATGAGGGGACTGTGAGATGACTCAGCGGAGAAAAAGTCCTTGTTGCCTAGCATGATGGTGGTAGTTCTATCCCTAGAACCCACATATTCCTAGGTAGAAGGGGAGAAGTAACTACAAAATTGTCCTCAGATACCTGCTTGCTGTGACACAATGTGACCCCATGCACACCACACCTACAACAACAATAATAAATAATACAAATAAAAATAAAAGTGAGTAGGAACTTACCTAGAGTAGAGGCATGATCATAATCGATGAAGTTCTTTGATTTAAAATAAATATTGCTTGAAATCTCACCAGTTTGAGGTCATCATTTTTTGAGATTCCAGGAAACCGAATGACTAATGCTTCCAGCTCCATTTTTCCAGGCATATAAACATGATTTTTCTGGGTCACCATTTATTTTTCTCTCTGGATACCATAAAGACATTTTTAAAAGAGTTGTGGAGAGTAGTATTCTCATGCTGTCTGTGCTGTTCTAGGATACTCCATGGCGACCTTTCTTTCTTTTCTGAATCATTCATTGGCATTGTTGGCATCACCATCTTGTTGTATCACCTTCCTTGTGTTTCCTTTTTTCTGGATCTTTCTTTCGGAAACAAAAATTAGGGGGGTTTCTAATGTAAGTCTTTTCTTCATAGCAACTTGGACACTGGGTTTTCTTTAAGGAGTTGGGTAGTTTTAAGAGCAGCTGATTGTTCAATGCTACTTTTTCCTTCCTGTACTATGGGCTACCCAAAGAGGGGAAAATACTTATTTTAGTGAAAATTACAATTACTTATCGTGACTGAACGTTTTGAGATAGATGTGATTTGTTATACACTACTAAATATTATTTTATTTCTTTTTAGTCCCAAACATGGGAAGTGGCAGAGATGGGATTTGCAAAACCTGGGGACAGTATCACTTTGAAACATTTGATGGAATCTACTATTACTTCCCAGGAAGCTGTTCTTATATATTTGCAAAGGACTGTGGTAATTTGGAGCCTCAGTACACAGTATGGGTAGGTGGTACCTGAATTTAATCAATTAAAAAATTACCTCTGGGAAATAATGTATTTTAAAAGTATTGGGCAAATGATGAGAACTGGACAATAATTATAGAACACATAGGGCTCTACTTTTAATGGAATGGTCCAAATTTGTGTCATATTAGTGTAATTCTTTTGAGATGATGACTAGCATGTTAGCAGCAGGGATTGGATCCATGCAGGATCATCTTCCAGGTTGTGGAGAAATATGTATTTATTACCATAGCAATGCTCATCAATATTCCTGATGTCTGGGTTTTCTTTGGTAATCTGGAAGAGGGTAAAGTCAGATGTTAATAATATTATTCCTATTTTCTTCCTCTCTGCTATTTTGATTTGAGATGCCCACTTGCTTTCATTTTTAAAAAATGCTCCTCCTGGGCTAGGGAATATAGCTCATTGGTGTGGCAAATTTTAACAAGCACAAGGCCCTGGTGTGGATCCTTGGCTCCAAAAATAGATGAGTTAATAAAAACATAAAACAAAAGCAACTCGGAGCCGGGCGGCGGTTGTGCACGCCTTTAATTCCAGCACTCGGGAGGCAGAGGCAGGTGAATCTTTGTGAGTTTGAGGGCAGCCTGGGCTACAGAGGGAGTTCCAGGAAAGGCTCCAAAGCTACACAGAGAAACCCTGTCTCAAAAGACAAACAGACAAACAAAAAAAGCAACTCTTTGTGTGTAGAGGAAGCCAATTTTTATGAGAGCGACAACATGAATCATGTCATTGCTAGGTAGATTCATGCTGCATGATAGAGCTCATAGAACTAGCTCTTGGCTTCAGAATTCCTAAGTCCAATGAATTACTAGGAAATATCTCAAAATTCAGCTATCAAAGAGCAGTAACTGAAACAAAGATACCAAGGATCTCCTTTCCCATTTACCAAAGCATCTGAAATCACAACTAGGAGAGTACTGTGTCCTCCCATTTAAAAACTAACTCTTTATAGACAACATATTGAAATATGATGTTTGTTTTACTTCTAAATCATGTTGTAGTTGTCTGAATTTCCCCTTGTTGGGTGAAGCAAAACTTTGCATCTGTGCCCTAGGTCTGTGATCCTCTAAGGCAGTGAGGTATACTGATTGTTAAATTTTGGGGCAGTGGGATAAATAGAAAGTCTCTTGGGGAAGAGAAGATTGGCCCAACTTGAATGCTTCCAAGGCCCTGCCCTCCCGTTTTCTCATTGTTACTTACCATCCTGCTCCCACCCTCCCAGAATTCTGGCCTCTTGAACTCCTTTGTCCTCTAACCAAAGTGTTCCTTTTCAGTGTCTCACTCTTTTGAGAACAAAGGTGTCAACGAGATAATCTGTCTTGGAACATACTACAGTGCAGAATGCAGAACTATGCTCCCACAGTTAAGGGATGGGTCCAGTTTTCAATGACGGAATTTTCTTTCCAACCAAGAAACAGGTTTACTTAAATGCAGTCTTGCTTATTGGCTATGAAAGTAGTTCACTTCTTTTTTTTTAATATTTGAAAAAAATCATGAGTCTAAAACTTACAAGGGCTGTCATTCAAGGAATTCCATTGTTAATGGTTTTATATATTTTCTTCTAGGATTGTTTCTTTGGATTTTATGCAAATTTATAAATTGAAAGGCTATTGTTTAATTTTCTCTTCTATATCTTCACTGATGTTATATCAAGAACTTTCCTCTGTGCCACAAAAGTTCTTAAAAATACAAATTTTATTAGCTGTATTTTCTTCAAATTCATGGAGGATTCAAATGATTGAACAATATTCTACTTTGGAAATTTTGATTTAAAAAAGCAAATATTTCAGAAAAGGACTATTAATATGCATTTTACCTTTCATAGCCATGTTATTTTTATTTAAATTGGCTTTTGTTTTTATGAAGGCAATACGTGTTCATAGTTTAAAATAGTTCATCAAGACATGTGTAACAGAAATGGCTCTGCTGTTCTTCATTCTCCAGTGTAGCTGAATTCTGACACCCAGAAACAATTAGTCCAACTTCTTGAGCTGTTTCTTTTGTCTTATATCAAACTACGTGATGATTTTTGCAAGTTTCAAAGTTATCAATTATCTGTTCACTCTTGTTGTAGCAAATGAGGAATTATCTTGATTGCCCTATGCTTTTTGCTTAGCTAAACACACCAACACACACATTTAAATACACATACATACAAACACCCAGGAATACACTCATGTCCCTGGTCCTTTCTCCTTCTATTATTGTTATATCATTTTTTTTTGACCAAATCAACCGGTAGATGTAGCTAGAGTTTTCTCCAGTCCTGCCTGGCCCACAGTCAGGAAAAATCTCTCTCACCCACCAGTCCCGCAGCCGCTCAGACCCAACCAAGTAAACACATAGAGACTTATATTACTTGTAAACTGTATGGCTGTGGCAGGCTTCTTGCTAACTGTTCTTATATCTTAAATTAATCCATTTCTATAAATCTATACCTTGCCACGTGGCTCGTGGCTTACCAGCATCTTCACATGCTGCTTGTCATGGCGGTGGCTGGCAGTGTCTCCTTCACTCAGCTTCCTGTTCTCTTTCTTCTCCTCTCTGTTAGTCCCGCCTATACTTCCTGCCTGGCCACTGGCCAATCAGTGTTTTATTTATTGACCAATCAGAGCAATTTGACATACAGACCATCCCACAGCAAGTAGATTTTATGTCATTGTCACTATGTAAACAGTGGAGAGCTGAGCACAGTAGGTTACACTGATTTTATTCCCCTCATGTGTTTTCCTAGGGTGAACGATTACCCCTTTGGTTGTTATTTTACCTCAATCACTGTTGTTTCCTACACACTCTTATCCCTGTAGGTCTCTTCTTGATAGAGCCTCCCTTTTTCAACCCTCCCTTCTCATACTCCCATCAGACAAGCTGCCTCATAGGACTTCTGTCCACAGCACTCAGGGTTTCTTCTCGCCCTACTTCTGGAGACGACTCTTTTATTTCCTGTATTGGTTTTTCTTGTTTCTTGGATTCAAGGAAAGGTCTGATGACAGGGGGAACTTTGTCTTCTTGGGGAATTTGCTTTGAAAAGCTCCCTGGGTCCTTGGAACTTGTGACCTATGCTTGCGGAGGTGCCTGGTCCTGCTTTTGAAGTCCATTAGGCTTTTATTATTTATCTATCTATCTATCTATCTATCTATCTATCTATCTATCTATCTATATATCTATCTATTTATCTATCATCTATCTATCTATCTATCTATCTATCTATCTATCTATCATCTATCTATCTATCTATCTATCTATTTCTCTATCTATCTATCTATCTATCTATCTATCTATCTATCTATCTACCTATCTATTTATTTCATAACCTGGCCAGTTTCCCCTCCCTCCTCTCCACCAGTCCCTCCCCCCACATCCTCTCTGTTCCCACCCCCAAACCACTCCTCCTCCATTTCTGTTCAGAAAAGAGCAAGCCTCCCATGAATATCAACAAAACATGCCATATATCAAGTTGCAGTAAGACTAAGCGCCTCCCCACGTATTAAGGCTGGGCAAGGTGACCCAGTATGCTCAGTAGGGTTCCGAAAGCCAGTAAAAGAGTCAGGGGCTGCCCACTAGGTTTTTCACTCGATGTTTAGAAGGGGAAGAGACACTTGTCTGGAAAATATACATGGAGGGACAACTTTGAAACCTTGATTTTTTAATTTGAAGAGAATTTCTAGAAATTTTGAGTTCAATTTACTGATTTCTGTGCATTTTTTTAATTCAACCTTTTCCTTGCTTCTGAAAGAAAGAAAGAAAGAAAGAAGGAAAGAAAGAAAGAGAGGGTTTTTTTAAATCCCCAGGGGTTGAAGATGTCATGATTACATGAGGCTTATAACTATTTTGTTCTTCTTTCCATGAAGCGGCCCATGCATGCCTTATGCTCCTTCATTTAGGAACAATATTTCTTCCTTTATTTCTTCTATTCCTCTTCTTCAGAGTTCTGCTGATTACGTTTTGAAATTCCTGAACTGAAGGATCTCTTCATTTTGTTACAGATTTTCCATCATTTTGTGTTTTTTTTTTTTGTTTTACATTGTGGGAGCTTTCTTTACAACTCTTATGTCTTCCTACCTTCTGATTATTTAATTTCTTCTATCATGTTGTCAATGTTCAGTTATTTTTATTTAAAATTTCTTTTCTAAACAGTATTGAATTATCTTTTTAGAGATGTCATATGCTCACTTTTCTGTCTGCTATTAGTTGATATTTTAGATATATATGTGTACATACATATATATATATATATATATAACTTTTACAAATCATTTTTGATTTAGGATTCAATTATATAGATCACTTATTATATACCCAAAGCAAAGACAAAAGGTTATTGTTTCTTTGATTTCTTTTTTTCATTGTTCTGTCTTTCATAGTATGGACTTTCATGAATATTTGTTCACATTTGAGAATAAATATTTAAAAGCTGGTTTGGAACCACTGACATTTGGAGAGGACTTGTTTGGCTAATGTGAGTCTGAGCATGGGTGCTATTGTTTCATTAGCACAACCCCCACGTATTGATATCTGTCAACCTTCCCCTGTTCTGTTCTCTAAAGAGGAATCTCTCAACAATCTGAATGGGATTGGACGATGTTCCTGGATATTGAGAATGCTTTAGTCAAATGCCTTCCCCTAGCTTTTGTGTTTCTTTTCCCTTTTGGTTAAGGAGGCTGCTAGGTTTGCCCCATGGTTTCCTCTCAAGCCCCATCTTTCCCAGAATTTTGCTGCTTCGGAGAAGTTTTCCTTAGCCTGGCATCTAAAATCCTGTCCTTAAATCTTGATGTGTATACCATATGCCTTCTCTTTGTTAATATTTTCTAATGTTACCCAACACTATATATATATTTTGGTTTTTCGAGACAGGGTTTCTCTGTGTAGCTTTGCCCCTTTCCTGGAGCTCACTCTGTAGACCAGGCTGGCCTCGAACTCACAGAGATCCGCCTGCCTCTGCCTCCCGAGTGCTGGGATTAAAGGCATGTGCCACCAACGCCCCGCCCAACACTATATATTTTATTTCTATTTAGTTGTACATTTTACTTGTTTTCTTGTCATGGGATATAAATTTAAGGGAGGCAGGTATTTTTGTCTCTTTTATTGATGGCTATATTCCTAGAATGTATGTTAGATTCATAATAAGTCAATAACATTTGCCACTTACATACTGAATTAATATCTTCAAAATGTCTTATTATCAGTGTTTTTCTTATCCTTTTCATATTTCAAAGTTCTTTTGCATTTGTTTAGCTACCTGTTTTCAGTTGCCTTGTGGTGTTATGATTTTATATTTTAGTTTTTGAGCCTTCTGAAATTAATCTTGAGATAAGGTAAGAGAATGTAACATTCATAGTTTCTTTTCACCTGTTCCTTTTCTACTCCTTTTCCTTGTTTTAACTTTTTCCCAGTGAACTGAATTCTTCCTAATGTCTGAAGAAATAATTGCTTTATTCTTTAGTTTCTTTTTCTTCTAAAGTATTCATGAATAAGGAAAATCAGCTTTGTTTTAAAGGAAGTCACATTCACTTTGTCAGCATATAAATATTGCTTGCTATTGAGCTCCATTCAACATCCTCTCATGATAATCTAGAGATAGTCTAACAGGGACATAAATAACAGGGACATAAACACTACAAATGTGTTTCCTTGTGGTGATTATGATTCTTCTGTCCAACTGTTTTTTTTTTCCAACATATATCATATAGATTCAGAATATTATCATCTAACATGTAGAGGTTAAGGTGAGCTTATAAATATCCTGAATAACTTGCATTTTATAAAATTATTGTTCAGTTTTTGAGGTAAGTTTTATTTTCCTTTCAAAAATCTTAAGTGTAAGCATAGTCCTCACTTTGTAGCATATCATAGGACTAGTGATGCTGTGGATTGTTAAGATGCACCATGGGTTTAGTTGTCCATGTGGATCCTTGCAATTATTTCCCATGCTTTCTTTTTGTTTTCCTTCCTTCCAGGTCCATAACAGCCCAAAGTGCCTTGGTTCCGTGTATTCTTGTTATCGTTCAATCAGCTTATTCTTTTCAAACCAAGAGGAAATTAGAATATATGGTCATGAAATAAAAATGAATGGAATCAGGTAAGATGAGAAAAAATGGTCTATGAAAATGACATCAGAGATTAACTGACATTTCATATGGCTCAGACTGGAAGTGAGTGACAGAGAGCAGGAGTAGAGGACTTGTTCTTCAGTTGAGTTTTACAGCAGTGTCACAGAGACATCACACCTTCAGTGGTGCTGAAGCCCACCAGGCCACTAGGAATCCAGCTGGTCCACATCCTAGTGTGTATGATGCAGGTGGATTTGCAGGGGTGCACCCAGGATTGCCGACTTCTCCTGAGGGTGTCATCAAGAACTATCTTTATGTAGTTTAATCTGGATTCCTTTTGGCCTCTTCAACGTTTTCTGTTTCCCTTCATAGAACATCTTACAAAAATTGACTTTCTTTTCTCTTGGAAGGGATTCTGGAAGTCCTCCCAAGTCTGTGAGAATGCGTCTTGGGTGTCACTTGAGAGTGTGCCGTGGAAACTTGACAAAGACACTGAGCCAGTAAATAGCTGTCTCGTTGATAGATCAGAGCAGCCACTGTGGCTTCCTGCCTGCCAACAACACGACCTGAGAGTTTTGGGGAAGGGGATGTTTATGTTAGACAAAGGTTTTATACAGTTAAAACTGGGAATCATGGGGAATAATTTTCCCTTCCAATCTAAATAATTACAAAGACACCCAGTTTGAAACATTTCCTAGTTCAGCTATGCCAGAAAAAGTAAATAGTGAGATGGAACAGTTTTATCCATCATTCAGAACTCGCTGTTGGGTGTGTGAACCATGGGATTCCTTCCAATAGTACACTGATGATGTTTTTCCTCCATGGAGAGTCAGCCAGGGCCAGGAGCACTATTGTAAAAAGGTGAGTTTCAGGGAAACATCATGTTAGTCTGCAGCCAAGAGGAGCCCTCACTCCATTTGGAGATTATTTAATTTTTAATGCCTTTTTCTCCTGGTACAAGGTCTTGTCCTATGTTTCTTCTGTCCTAGTGCTTACTATGTATCCCAGGCTGGCTGAGAACTCACAGGAATCCTCTTTGCATAAACCTTCTGAGTGTTGGGGAAACAAGCATGGACCACAAGGCCCAGATTTCTGGGCTTCTTGTTTTCTTATCACTTTCTGTTATTTTGTTTTAAGCAAAATTTGGATTTGTTTTTAAAGTCTTAGGTTTTAGTACAGATTTAAGCGAGGATGTTAACAAAGAATGAGAGGACAGTAGTACATGCTATAGAATCACATACACATACACACATACACAAACACACACACAAACACACACACACACACACACTCACACACACACTCACACAGAGAGGGAGAGAGAGAGAGACAGAGAGATGGAGATGGAGAAAGACAGAGAGAGAGAGATGGAGAGAAACAGAGACACTGAGAGACACAGAGGCAGAGACAGAAGATACTTAATTATTTTCTTATAAAACAGTAGTTCTCAACCTGTGGGTCGTGACCACTGGAAAACACATATTTCCAATGGTCTTAGGAACTGAGGCACCACTCAGTAGCACAGTTACAGTTATGAGATAGCAACGAAAACAAATTTATGGTTGGGGGTTCTTAAGACCATTGGAAATACGTGTTTTCCAAAGGGTACAACCCACAGGTTGAGAATCACTGTAAAGAAAACGCTGACCATTTGAATGGAAGATAATATATTTAAACATGCATTTTCTAGAGCTGACTTTACATGGTAACTTAAGAATTTTCATTTGGGCGTTTGAGTAATGGGCACTTACAATGGTCATGTTTGGTAAAATAAATTTTCTTCAGGAAAATTTTCAAGAATACTAACCATTTGTTAAATGGAAGACATAATTGATTGCAATAATAAAAAGAATTCTACAAGGAATTCCAGTTGTGTTATAGATAGAGGGTGAATTTATTATTTGGTAATGCTTCTTACACTAATACATTATTATAATAATCATATTTACCATTATTATTATTATTATTATTATTATTATTATTATTATTATTATTATTAGTCATTAGTCTAGTAGGCTCTTGAGAGGGGTCCAAAGAGGTCAAATGTGTGTGGCTCTTATGCCTCTGGCTTTCAGTTCTCTGAACTATGAAGTAAGGAGTTTTGGTAAAGATAAATCCCTGGGTACTTTCTTAGCATAAATCTGAGTATCATTGTCTGCTTACATTTTACATTTCCAGTTATAGATGGAAACCCAAACCCCACACACATCTTGCATAGAGTATGTCTTAGACTGATTAGGGTCTATTCTTCTTCTACTGATCTCCTCTTCATCAGCACCCTTCTGTGTCATAACCATCAAAGTAATCACAGATACCCAATTTTCTCTTAAAAATACTTATTTAATTAAATTTACAGTGAAAGCGAGCTGACACTTAGAGATGACTGACAGATAACCACAGCAAAATCCCCCTCACCAGAGCTATACCTCCCACAGATTAGCATCCCATTAGTGTAAAATGTGTTTATAAAATATGGTCCATTACTTTGAAATACAGATTTTTATAAACTTGTAAATTCAAACAAGTAATATTTTCATTGTTGTTTCTTACTGACTTTTACTATGAAGTTTTTACATTAAGCTTTTAATCATAACTTTTTATGAACTGGTCTTTTATTCTCTAATTACAGTTCATAGTAATTTCTCTTTGCTTATAACTATTTTCTGTAAATATTTGTGTGTATAAAAGCTTTGTGTAAATGGTAAGAGATATTTTATAGTGTTTCTTTAGGAATTATCTCTTAGTTTGCTTACTTCAGTTTCTGTTGGACAGAGCTATGCTCTTTCTAGAACAGAAATTACTAATTTGAATTTTTGAAAGGTATGATTACATCTATTAACCACCTATCTTACACCATGTTTTATAAATTTATTTTGATATGACTACCTTAATAAAAATGAGCTTCTCAAATTTATTTTATGATTAGGGCCTGTTCTTTACTGCACCATTTATAAATGGAAGGAGGACAGTGTTCTTTTGTTTTTGAAGTGACTCATTATGCCTTTGCAATGTCCATTTGGTTAGTCCTTTTTGGTTGGACGTAAAATGAAATAAAATCAGAGCTCAAGGACATCTGAATATTTTGAATATTGCTTGTCTGCACTTCACAACTGTTAAGCAGAATTTTATCTTTAGCTGTCTGGATAAAAAGTATTCTTTAACCCTCATTCTACCAAATTAATAGAGGTAGTTTCCACATTGAAAAGATTATACATAATTTTCAGCTGTGTATTTCTGGTTTTTTGAAACAACTACTAAATTGTAAGTATTAACTCTACATCAGTGGCATCTTCTTTGTATTTTAATTGAAATATTAAATGTTGAAATTTCCCAGAGAATGAAACTTTTGGGGATCTCCCTGTATAGCTCATTCAATAACTCTGTGTAAAAATTCTCTGTCAATTATAACCTGAATTGTCTTGAGAACATGGCATGTACAACTATGACTTGGTCATGGTTCAGATATTACATTGTTCTGTTTTCCAGTTTATCTTTGCCTCAGACAGTTGGCCAGGTGTACATCGAGAAGCTAGCTGACTACATTCTGGTGAAAACTACCTTTGGCTTTTCGTTGGCTTGGGATGGAATATCGGGAATTTACCTCAAACTGTCTGAGGAGCACAGAGGGAAATCCTGTGGCTTGTGTGCAAACTATAATGGCATTCAGTCAGATGACTTTGTGATTCATCAAGGTAAGAAGATGGAACATGATAAAGGGGTGGGCTCTCTAGAGTCCTCTTCCTTTGGCCAACAGCAGTTAGTAGTCAGAAGACTTGACTAATGGTAGAAAATCTCTGGCTACCATTTGTCTACTCTGGTCATTTCAAGTGGAGGTCAAGTTGGAAAATGTTTTCTGGTTACTTGACAACATTTGCTAAGCGAAGATGCAGCATTTGCTCACATAGCAAATGTTAACTGAGCATTTAGTTTGTATCAGGAGTTTCAGTTGCCTGGGGACTTGGGAGCTGCACTGATCAAAATGTGGAATTCCCCAATCTTGGAGTTCATATTCTAATGATTTAAACCATTTGGCTTGAAATGTGTTTACTTTAGGAGAAAAGCTATTTTGTATTCTGTCTTGACAGTAATAAAGTAAAATGAGTGCCAGATGATAGTTTTGTAAAGATGATGAAATGAAGTCAGGATTAGTCACTTTGCATAGTAACTGGGAAAGATTTTACACGCCTTCTTGGTCACCTGTTGAGTCTAAGGCATGAAACTCACCTCAGTGAGTCACTAGTAACAGAGTCCATTTCTATTTGGAGACTGCTGAGGGGTAAGAACACAGACCATAACCATGATTCAGGTCCACATAAAGAGGCTAAATAAAAAAGAACATTGCTCTTAGTACCAGTGGACCTGACCTTTTACCTTCTACTCTTACATATTTCTGAGATTGGATCATTGAATCTTTCCACGGCTGTAAAAGAGGAACATAGCAATTCTGGACTTATAGAGTAATCAGTGATAGTTAAAATATACTTTGTTGTTTGTCATAATGTTTAATATGAATATATAGCAACATTATTCCTAACCCTGACATCATCTTGTAAGGCGTTTAGTATTTTCTTAATTTTACAACAACATCATGGCCTCCAGTATAACGCAACTTTCAGTTGACTCTATTAGAGTTGGATTAGATGTTATTAATGGCAAACAATTGCCTTTAAACCACAGTTTGCTACATAATATTGTTTGTTTTGTATTACAAAGTTAATGGTAGTTGTCCATATATGTTGTACTTTAATGGGTGTTAAAAGAACATTCTAAAGTATGTATTCTGCAAGTCAGAATGTGGGATAAAATTCTGCTTTGTTAATTATTACATTTTCTAATTTTAATGATGTGACAGTATATATTTTCACAGAGTGGCAAGGATTAAGTGAGACAATTCCCGCAAACATGTAGATTTCCCAGCATGTATATACTACTCAATCCATTTTATTTACTTTGTAATTGTCTCTAGGTATCCCACAGGAGCAGAAAGATGTTTTTGTATAACTTTAGCAAGCCCTTAGTAAAATGCAAACACATTACTCATACTACATGGATAACTTATTATCAGGGCTAATTTACCAAGAGATAGATTAGAAAGCCTAGCTCCACTGAGTCAGTGTCCTCATATATGGAATAGAAATAATGAACACAATCCTCAGTGCTTCCTGGTCTGTGAATATCTAATGAGAAAATGTAAATGGAATGCTCAGAAGTCTGTGAGTATAGTATAAATGTACAGTACTAGGAACACTTGGAAATGGTAACTTATCCATTGGGTACTGGGAATAAAAAGGCTTACAACTTTGGAATCTGGAGACTATGTTTGGAAGGAGTATTTGGAACTAACGCAGAGCCAATCAAATGGCAATTATTGATTAATTTTCCTTCTCTATCAAAGTTTCATGAAATACGTAATAATCACTCCAGTTCTTAGTGTGGGAGTTGGGCAAGATTGCTTTGAATGACTTCCAGCAGGACATTCAGGGAGCCTGGTGTGGAGGTGAAGATGGAAGGCAGCATCTCTCTTGTTAGGGACAGGAAGATGGGCTAGGCATCCATGTGCACCCAGGAGCTCTGGGGCAGAGAGTGATTTTTGGCAGTAAAGTAAATGAAGGCAACAAGCAAAAGCCTACTAGGTGATGAGCAGTGGAAAGACTGGCAAAGTTGAACTGAATTAGGGCTGAGCTGTCGGGAGAGAAGAAGATAGATTTTTGAAGACCAGGAGAAGCCCAGAGAATGGCAATTGGCTCTTTCACAATCTGGTACGCAGCACAAGGTAGAATTATTAAAGAAATCTCATTTAAAATAACTTGTAAGGACATAAAACTAGTCTACTTTTGTATTTCTTCCTAGATTGTAAAAATACAAGACAATTTCCAGATATGAGCATGCTGTCTTTGGCTCTTGTGTTTGCTTGAAACCCAGCATGTGCTTTGCTGATCAGATCAAAAGTTGGATTGTTTGATGAAATACTAACTGAATATGCAGATTCCCAAGAGTAATTAGAACTGTATTTCTCTTTGCATTCCTACTTATCCTTCAAAGATGACTTCACAAAGAAATGAGATCTTTCAGAATTTCTGTGCAAGGAGGAAGAACTTAATTGGTGATCTAGTTGAAAATTCCGTTTTCCTAAGTCATGTCTTGGTCTTGCTTCACGCCAACACAAAGGTCCTAGTTTACTCTCATTTCCCTAACTTGAAGATTAGTAGTACTTCTTTACTATCAAAAGTGTTCCCATGCACTCAGTGGGTTATTTTCCTTTTAGTATCTTTCACAGGAAGTATGGTAATTCTGGTTTAGTGGGCTCCTGGACTAGTAGATACGGATTTAAAGTCTCACAGTAAACAACACATATGACTCTTTTACAATGCGATGTAGTAGAACTTGTTACTTGCATGAGTCTGAAGCTAGAAGTAAACTCTTAAGGCACTGCCCAAGCTGTTTTGTAATACAAATGTTGAAATAATTGGGACTTTTGAAAATACTTTTTGTTCTTCAGACTTTAAAAAAGTGGTATTTTGAAATGAAAAATGGCTATAGCTTTACTTAAGGAAAAATAAACCAACTTTTCCACTTTTAAATAAGTATTTTACAATGGGTTTTGTTCTGTGTGTAATGTTTCCAGCAGTTTCAGTGATCACGAAGGATGCTAGACACGCTTGGAGGATCAAGAATATAATTTAATAAATATTGAACAGTCATCTATGTTTTTCATTCATTTATTTGGTAAATACATTTTGAGCATGTGCTATAAGTTAGATATTAAACTAAGGATACAGGAATAAAACAGTGAAGCTAGTCTCTCATTTATTATCATAGAAAGTAAAATAAATAAGGAGACAAATTAAAGTGCAATTTTTATGAGAAATGGCAGCCTTGATGGAAAGTGGGAAATGAGATAAGAACAACAGAACAATATGTGTTGGCAATGATCTAGAACTTGTTTTCAGAAGGTCACACTAAACGAGTCTTAAATGAAGAGAGGAAACTGTTGGGAGAGTAGTTTTTTTTAAAAAATTTGTTCACTTTTACAATAGTAGGAATTGAACTTATGGCCTTGTACATACTAGGCAAGAGTTCCATCACTAGCTACACCCTTGGTTTTCTTCTTCTTTTGAGACTGGCTCTCACTAAATTACCTAGATTGACCTTGAACTCAACTGTAGCCAGCGAAAACTGTGAGCTTGAGACCTTCCCGCTTAGCATCCCAGAAGAATGGTTTTGGAGGAGGAGGCCCATGAAATCATGGGCCCTGAGTGGTGAACGAACAGCCCCCCAAACCAGGTGGCTGGAGAGGATTCTGTAAGAACCGGAGTAGGAGGATGAGTTGGGAGGCATGAGGTGGGAATGGCAGGTGCCCACCCTGCCCGTTCTTCTAGGCTATAGGCAAGTTTGGAATGTAACATAAAGAACAAGCATTCTTGTAAACAATGAATTTAACCAAAGTTTACTAGGAGCCCACGGATAGTAGCTTCCCTATCATGAATTGCTCAGGGAGAGTGGGAAAACATATCACTTGAGATATGGATTAATTAGTAGAGTTATTGCCACCCATGGCTGACCTCTGACCATCAAGTCTGGATGGCAGAAAATCCGAAGCTCCAATCTGAAATCCTTCTGTCTTAGATGTTTCTGCCAAGCCTGTGAGATTTGAGATTCAGCCTTTGTCTGACTATGGGGCAGGATTCATTTCCATATCTTGTCTTGAACTTATTCAAAGGCCAGGTGGTACCACAACTTAAACCTGATCTGTTGCAGACCACCGAATGTCTGCTAGGTCATATATGAACTCCTAAATCCTGCCCCTTAATTATTCTGGGATCAGTTAGGCTTTTTAATTCTGGGATCCCTTTAAAGCATGCTTCAGCCCACTGTTCATCATATTTAGATAAAATAGATTCATTTCTTAGCATTATTTCCTTTGGGTCCTTTTCTGTTCTTTCATTACCTATATGTGTGCTTTCTGAAATGATTTTATGGTTTCAATACTTTTTGTTGTTGTTGTTTCCTCTCAAAGTGGAAGAGAACTTTAAAAATGTGTGCCTGTGTTTAGTTGTGTATGTGTGCATTTACCTCTGGAGACCAGAGGACAGCCTCAGGTTTCATTCTCAGGAACATCACTCACCTCCCTTGAAACAGGGTCTCTCACTACCCTGGAACTCATCAAGTATTCTTAACCTCCTGGCCAGTGTGCCCCAGGGATTTGTTTGTCTCAGGCTCCCCAGCATTAGAATTACAAGTGTGCCCCACTGTGCCCCACATGTTTACATGGGTTCTGGTGATCATACTCAGGTTTCCATGCTTGTGTGGCAAACACTTACTGGCTGGGACCTCTTCCTCATCTCAGAAGGACAATTTTAATGAGGTTTGTGAAAATGCCTCTGATACAACACTGTTTGTGTTTGTTTGCAATAGAGGACTACACAGAAGACATTGCTATGTTTGCAAATAGCTGGCTGGTGCAAACTCTAGATGACCCTAAATGTGTACCTACTCCCTCAGACTTTCCAAATCCATGTTCCAGTGGAATGCCGGCATTTGAGGTAAGTTTGATACAAAAAAAATATTTGAGCATGTTGGTCTTAATACAAATCTTTTTTTTTTTTGCATTAAGCATTTTAGTGCAAATCAGTATAATTAAATTATTGAATTCAGAGTACATATTTCCACTATGGAATGACTTCACATTAATTTCAGAAATAGTGGATATAATGGGGTTTATCAATGCAGTAATTAAAAAATATGTAGCTTGAAAATTGTTCATTGCATTTTATGAGTGTAAATTATCTGCCCTTTCCTGGTGAGAACAGAGAGTTCAGCAGGTAAATTAGTCCCAAGCAGAGGCGAGCATTCTCGTGTACCAGTGAAGCTGTTCTGATGATCGGCATCTGCTTTGTGCACAGGCAATCTTCTTCAAATGCCAGATATTGCTGCAATTCCCTTTTCTGAGCTGCCACGAATACATTGATCCGTACTTATATATCGCCAGCTGTGTTAATGACCTGTGCAAGTAAGTGAAACAATTGGTATTTACAATCTATTTCTTTATACAAAACAAACAAACAAACAAACAAACAAACAAAAATGTCCAAGAGCAGATGGACTTCTGTGACACAGCCATGTCAGTGGCTTGCCAAAGAGTGCTAAGTGTAAAGCCCAAACTGGACTAACAGCTACTTATGAAAATCTGACTGTCTAACGGGTAGTTAAGTGTTTTACATAGTGGGAACAGAATCTAGCGGCTTTTAAACATTTTGTGCCACTGCCCCCCCCCTTTTTTTTAGATCCTAGAAATGCCTATAGAACCTTCTGTGCAATAATGTTTAAGATCCTCAAAATAAAACAATATTATAAAGGAAACTAATGGAATAGTCATCAAAAGAGTGAAAGGAATCAATTTCTAATATACATACACGCTTTAACATATATTTCCTGTTTAACAACTGCTGAAATCTGACATCGCGGATACAAACAATAATTTGTAATTTCTACAGTTACAATGAGAAATGAGAACACATGAACAAAATAAATGAGACATGTTGCTGACAAAATCACATACGTTGCTAATAACATTTTGGGATTTGATTGATGCCCTTAGGCACAATTGAAGGAAATGCTTAATTTCAACTGGAGTTGACTAGAAATGCACCTTTAAGGTTTTTCTATTCATTGTCCCAGATTGCTTTATGTTATCCCAGGTTAACAGCACCCAGAATAGGAAGTTGTCTAGGCAACAAATTGATCACACTGTGTTTATCACAGAACTTAAGGCAAATTACCCATTGTTGAACTATTTTTAAATTTTGCTTATTTTCAGTTATCAAGTATGTGTGATTAGCCATCTTGAAAATTCAAGAGTACTTTAGGGATTTTGTATATCTGAATATTTAATGAGTCCCAAGAAATATAAATAGTATATTTGAATTTTTTATAGAACAGCTGACTAGGTTTTGGTCAAGTAAAGCCATTTTATTTTTTTGGTAGCTTGTTAAGATCTCTCCTGTTATCAAAGGTAATACAAAAAAAAGTAGAAATAGTATTGAAATTATGTTACCTGTAGATACTCTTCTTTAGATCATTGTGTATTATAACACAGTGTATTATATTGAATGTACTGGTGTTTTCCAAATAATAAAATAACCTGATTGGCTTTATGGCTTGGCTTTGAGTAGAGTGCAGTCATGCCTTGACTTGGGTAGATGGCCTCAAAATCTAGGGGTTCCTAAACAAGAACAAAGCTCTCAGTTAGCTTCTCCTCTCCACTGATGGCCAGTGACCTTAGTATGCAATCTTGAAAAAGAATTCTTCCCTCTCTTTTTAAAAAGTAAGCACGGATTGTTATGTCTTTGTTCTTTTACTCATACTGACCTTTTCCCACTCAAGATCCACAAAGGTAAGCTTGTCCCTTATTTCCCCACTTATACAGAAGTAAAAATGATTCTTTCTCCACAATGGTTTGTGTCCATTGTTTCAAATATTCCTAAATTGCTTTGTCACAGGCGTCTTTAATACCCACTTCTTTTCATAACCCGAGATAGAGCATCATTTGATATATTCAAGAAAGTCACTCTCTGCTCATTAATTTGGCTGCTTCAATAGCCAAAGTAACAGCGGATAAACTTAAATAGAATGTTTATACTTCTCTCATTTAAAAGTTCAAGCCAGTAATTGCTCTTGGATTAACATTGTGGCTCTGTTCCATAAACTTCACAGTGACTTTGCAGTCTTGTTGATACATGATGTCCTTGTTACTATTCTCAATTTCAAGGCCCACACTGGCTCCTCTTATGTCTTCATGATAGCTGTCAGAAAAGGAGAAAGGAAACAAAGGGATAGTATTTTTGACCTGGAAGATTCATATACAGCCCTCATTCTTAGCCTTTTGAACCAGACTGCAGAAACATGGCCATACCTAGATGCACAGAAGGCTAGTGATGCCTCTTGCTGAGTATCCACACATCCAGGAAATATGCAAGGTTCCAATAATGAAAAGAAGGGGGAATTAGAGATAAAAAGCATTGCTCCCCTATATCTATGTCATATAAACTTTCAGTGAGAAAATCACTTTTTTATTTTATTTGTTTTGAATCTATGATTTTTGCCTTCTCCAGGACAAATGGAGCAGAACAGTCAGGTAGAGAATTACCTTGTAGCAGTTTAAACTAACTGACCCTTAAGGCAGGTGTCTGAGGTGGAAAGCCTGAGCTGGGGAAGAACAGCAGGTCATATGGGAAGAAGGGCGTTGAGGTTGAGTTTAGTGGACGTTGCCAAAACGGAAGTGGGAAACACCTACAATATGTTTCCACTTCTCCTGGTATTTCTTTCAAGGCACACCTTTGCACTGTTCTTTTGTCCTTTTCTTCAGTAGGAAATGAATAATTCTTTTCTTTTCCTGTGCTATGGAACTGATTCAGAAGGATCCTGTTCAATTAAAAGGTGAATTGGTTGGACACACATTCATTTCTTGCTTATACTGTGATGACTTGTTGAAATTGACTTGACACCCATCTCTTGTACTTCATAGCTAAGCAATGCGACACACGTGGAAACATAGAAACCATGTCCACATAGTCTCTACCCTGAAAACCTCAATTCTCATAGGGTAGAGGAGCAGGTTCCCAGCAATATTTGACTCCTGCTTGTGATGGACACAAGGGATCAAGAACCGCACACAAGGCTCCACGGAAGATGGAGCACTTGGATGGGAACAATACAACCCTTGTAATTATGCCTTCCGGGTTTTGCTTCTAAAACCTTGGCAGCAAAGAGATGATTTTTAATTTTTTGGCATGTCAGAGTCAATTGAATTAGAAACAACTATTATTTAATGCTTGTTTTTCTCATTAGAGTTAACATCCAAATGGAAAATCAGCTCATTTCCTCTCAGTCAGTTAGGATAATAAATTCCTTCTTGCCCGATTTGATGTTTTCATCAGGTGCCATAAGACTGTGTGCCTCATGTGGTTCCTGGAGTAACAAAGACACTCAGTAAATGGCATATTTTAATATTTGTTGCATTGTTTGGGAAGCCCCAAATCATTCTCTTGTTAACTTTAAAATTACTATTAATTGGAGAAAACACGCCTTTTAAAGGTAAATCTCTTCCAGAAACTCAACAATTTTTGACATACACTTCTTTTCAGAACGACTTTTCTTTCTGTACTTTTAGGACTTTCTAAGCTCCTGAAGTTATGTGGACAGGTTTCTCTTTTGCTTTCTAAAGCTCAGTTAATTGGACTAGATAAGCTACTTGGCTCCAATTACAGTAGCACAGAATAAGGGCAATTTGAGAAGGTGGCTTTTATAACAAAGACTGAAAATGTTAAGAGTCACAAAATGGAATGTTCTTAAGGTCATTATCTTTTAAGATGCTTAACTATCCAATTTTGAGTATGGATTGGGTTGAAAACCAAGCTCGCTACCTTGTTAGAAACCTGTTTATTTTGAAAGCGCCTTGTTAATCTGCTTTGGGAACTGGCAGATCCCATAAGAAATTATTGTTTAGAGAGCTTTCTAAAGTGATTGCAAGAAAAATAATTAGAGATAATTTACTTGTGGCAATGTTGTAAAAATGTCGAGCTTCAGTGAAAGGGCTCAAAAATCTCCTTTTAAATCTTAAGTTAAATGTTATTTATTAAGTCTTTCAAAAATATTTTGGACTGTTATGGCAAGGACTGCTACAGTGTGAGTACAATCCTTTGGAGGGCCACGGACTATTGGGCAATTCAAAATGAGGTGTTTGAAAAAAAATGGTCATCCTTGCTACGTTTGTAGAAATATAATTTTATCTGCTTTACTTTAATTTAAATTTTTATCTGAATTTAATAATTATTAAATTCTAAAATGTCTGGAATATTTTGTGTAGATGTAAAAACACATATGAAAATTTTTAAATTTTAATTATAAATATTTTTCATTATAGTTTCTACTTGACCCATAGGAAGAGTGTTCAGTTTATTGAAAGGCTTTGATAAAGGTGTTGCTATATATCGTACTAAATTTAGGTGGGTGCATTCATCTAGGATCTCTTGTATGTGTGTAATTTCAACGTTTTTTGTCTCCTGTGAGGTATGTCGCAGAAGACATGCAATCTGACGTCAACTAAAGTTAGTGTGTTCACCAACCCCTCATTGCTTTTAAGACTCAGGAGGTCTAAGGCAGAATTCTGTCTCAATTGCCAAGTGACCCTGGCTCAGTTTTTTTTTCTTTTTTCTTTTTCCTTTTAGAACTGATGACGATGAAACTTACTGTCGAGCAGCCACTGAATACGCTAGAGCCTGTTCGCACGCGGGCTTCCCCATTCAAGACTGGAGGGATGACTTCCCAGCATGCAGTATGTTTGTAGTTTCCAAACCTTGTAGTTTACAAAAAGTTTCGGTCTTATCCTGGGATGCAGTTTACCCAACTTCTCAAAACCAATGCATTGCAAAACTTTTCAAAATTGCTGACATGTTTGTAAATTTACCTATTTCCTAAACACTGTGTTTTTGGAAAGAGGATAAACTTGACTCATAGCTCACTGTCTGCCATTGCAGCTGATAAATGTGACGACAGTTTTGTTCACCGGGATTGTATCAGTTGTTGCCCTCCGAGCTGCACGTTTGAGAAGCAATGTCTTGGGAGCAATCTTCACTGCCTTGATGGATGCTATTGCGCTGACGGTAAGCACCTCACGAAGAAACCACGCCTGCACTCCTCTCAAGTGGTACGCGGTTATATGAAGACCACATCTTGGCCTTGCTGTCCGTTCCCTAGACATCAGAGCTGTTGCAACTTCATACCCACCCCCCCCCCCCCTTTTTTTTTTTTTTTAAAGCTCAGAGTGTTTTTGATAGCGTTGAACAGGGAGGCAGGGATATTGTATACAGCTGAACTAGAAGGCAGGGTTATTGCATACAGATAAAGAGGTAGGGTTTATGGTATACAGCTAGAGCAGTGGTTCTCAACTTCCCTAATGCTGTGACCCTTTAATGTTGTTCGAACTTCACACTCTTGTAGCATTCAATCCTTGAACTGACTGAGAGGAATGCTTGCTTTTCTTCAATAAAAGGGATATTTTTTATTTTGTAAAAAATTCAGAAACTTGGAATCTAATATTTTTAATTCCCAAGGTGACAAATGTATTCTTTCACTATGTAATAGTACTTTATATATTTTTATTTTCTGGACTATAAAAGCAAGACTAGGAAAGAACCTTCACATTTTTCCATTATGAAGATGGTCCCAGTGTGGTTTTAATATTTGAAATGAAAATAACAACAAACGATTGAAGTGAGGTTTAAGTTATCGTATGGATAGACATTTATAAGGAAGGCTGAAGATTTTTTTCAGAACTTCCACTCTCTCTCTCTATTTCTTTGAACATGCACATGTGTAATAATTGTGCATGTGTGCATCTGCATGTGGAGACCAGAGACTGATATTATGTGTACTTCTTTATTACTCTTCACCTGTTTTTTGGAGATGGGGTCTCTCTCTGAACCACTGAGCTTGCCATTTTGGCTAGACTGGCCTACTACCAAGTTCTGGGATCCATCTGTTCAATAACCTAGTGCTGGGATTGCCTGAGCCATACTAGGCCTGGCTGCATTCTACATATCCAAACTCAAGCCTTATGCATACATAGCAAACACTTTACCTAATGAGTCATATTCTCAGCCCAATGTTTTCCCCACCCTTAAAAAAAATACAAACTAGGAAAAGAAGACCGGGCATACAGCCCAGTGCTAAAGTACTTCCCCAGTATGCAAAAGACCTTGGTCAATCTCCAGGTCTCAAAAGGAACAAAATTAAAGGTCTTAAGTGTTCTTCCCAGTCCCTTTTCTGACTTGCCAGTGCACTGAACCAGTGGCAGTCTTGAGGTGTTTGCTTACAGTGGAACACTGGATAAGGATGTGGCTTCAGGGCATAAATCCATGTGCTACAGTAGGCCAATCCTTTTTCCTGTAGAAACTGGCTATGGAAGAGGCCATTGGATGGAAATGCTGATTTAAATTTTGCTCCATCCTCATTTACCTTCACAAAATTGTAACAAATGCACTGCACTGGACCATTGAGCAGCACTGTTCTTCAGTGTTTGCAGGGCAATAGTATAAATCTCTTTTTATCTTGGACTGAAAAGAACATAAACTAAGGATATATATATATATATATATATATATATATATATATATATATACACATACACCTTTTCCCTTCTTTATTTCTCTTCCCTTAAATTCAAGGAAGTGCTTTTCAGTTTCCTTTCTTCTTCTTCATGGGCTTTGAGATTTTAGGATATCAAAGTTGAAAATCATTGATGTAAAACTTTATAAGGTAGATACTGACTGAGAGCCAGGCTGCTAGAATCCTCCCTGACAGTCAAGGAGTTTTTGTTTCTAACACCTACTATAAGCAAGGTCTTACCATCTGATTGAATTGTTATATATTCAAAGAATGTAATCCTTACTATTTCTTTTGAGATTATGACATACATTTTTCTTAAACAGGTCTCATAATGGACAATGGGACTTGCATCTCCTTGGAAAGTTGCCCGTGTAGTTTCCATGGATTAGCTTATTCAGTTGGTTCAAAAATTGAGCAAGAGTGCACTGAGTGGTGAGTGGTCAATGGGTAGAGAATAATTTCTGAGTACCAGTCTCTTTAACAACTTGTTCATAACAGGTATCTTGAAGAATCTACCCATTGCTTATCTTCACCTGCAAATTCTGAGATACAGTTTGTATTTTATTTGAACTGTACAGGTTTGTTGTTTTTTGTGTTTGTATTCTTATCATTTCCCTTGGTAATTTCATAAAATCCTATGCCCATATGCTACCCATCCCATTTTGTTATTCATGATCATTAATTAACACATACTTTTATTCTTAGAACTAGATGGCATCCCTGAGTTTCTGTACTGAATACGTTATACAGTGACTGTCTATTGCCAATTTTTGGTCACGATCAGTAAGATTTACAATTCCTTATTAAACTAGCTCAGGCTCTGGGTAAGCATGAAATTCCTCTAGGACAATCCCAAGCAAAAACTGAAGGTGGCATGACCATGGCCTCTTTCTCTTTGCTGACAGCATACATTAAAAGACATGCAATCGTATAACTAACCATGTTCTCAGATGCTGACATCATCAGAGACCCTTTCTTTCCTCAGAACCTCCTCTTTTTGTCAAGGTGGGAAGAAGCCTGAGTCTTACACAAGAAGACATGTCTTTCCTATTATTAATGTCTGATGACATTAAATAGATACATAGTGGATAATCATTTATGAACCATCCAGTTGGGAACTATTAGTTCAACTATTTCAGAGAATTTTTTTTCTAGTCAGATAATAGAGAACCTATTATATTTTGTATATTAATAATATATTGAAGCAAATGTCAGCATAATTTCTGTGTCAGGCTAATATCTTTATAATTTTATTTAGTGTTTGTGTTGGTGGAGTTTGGAACTGCACTGAGCATGACTGTCCAGGTAATCTTTTCAAATGTTGAAAAAAAAAACTTTAAAATTTTGAAAATATTTTTTAAATTGGAAGGAAAAACAACACTGTTTTTTGGTTAATGTATCTCATACATACATCAAAGAATATAATAACATAATTTACATGTAGAGGGTAATTGGGAAACTGAATACATGGTACCACTGAGTAGGAAACTTTGGCAAAATTTTGTTAAAGTGAGTAAATATAATGCCTAAAACTACATGGAAAAGCTATCATGTAATAATTTTTAAATGAAATTTAATAACTTGATTTGTCAGATCAGCAAATGTAAATGAACATGAGATTTTCTTTTGAGGTGTGCTTATTTATCCTGTTGTCCTCTTGTTCAGGAACTAACACACTTTTCCCTCCCTCCTTCTCTGTCTTCTTCTCCTTCTTCATTTATTTTTGATAGTCCAGTGCTCTGTTGTGGGTGATTCTCATTTCACCACCTTTGATGGGCGCCATTATTCTTTTATTGGCTTGTGCCAGTACATCCTCGTGAAAGGAACTGGAAAAGATAAATTCACAATTACCTTACAGAAAGCTCACTGTGAACAGGTAAGCAACACTCCTAACAGTAAGCAGGGGAACAATAACACTTCAAAGTCCAACTTCACATCCTGATTCAGTGACAGCATCAATAATAAAATAGACCATTATTCTTAATGTATTGATTATTAAGAGGCCATTATTCTTAATATATCAGACAAAAATGAATAATGCTCATCATCAGTCATGACATATATTGATGATGTGATGAACTTTGATTTTAGATATATTTACATTTGAAAACAAAAATTACTAAAAGTTATTTACATATGTTGCTTTTTAAAAACTTAATGCATAATTTCACTGTAGGACTAAGCCTTAATTTATTCCCAACCATCTGTGTAACAGGGTATTTTTTTTTGTATAGGATCCAGTAGATTCCATGTCATTCTAAAGGGATACATAATATATAATTATACAATATGTAATTCTTTGACTTATTATAATATTGATGTTGGATATTTTTTTAAACAAACCCATCAATAATTTGTTGAAAAAGGAGAAAATAATTTCAAAAATTTTCCAAAATCTTTAATCAATCAGCTTGGGGAATCCTGCAGAAGATGGGGAGAAAGGATTATAGGAGCCAGAGGGTCAAGGGTATCACAAGAAAACCCACAGAAACACCTGCCTGGGCTCAGAGGGGCTCACAGAGTTGGAACTGACAATGAGGGACCCTGTGTAGATCTCACCTAGGCCCTCTGCATATATGTTACGACTGTGTAGCTTAGCCTTCTTGTGGTGCTCCTAATAGTAGGAGAAGGGGCTGTCTCTGACTCTTTTGCCTGCTTTTTTGACCCCTTTCTTCCTACTGGACTGTCTCACCCAGCCTTAATACGAGGGGAGGTGCCTAGTCTTATTATAAGACTAGGTTGGTACGCCGTGGCTGGTTGATAGCCATGAGTAACTTGCCCTTTTCTGAAAGGAAACAGAGGAGCAGATTGGGGGGAGGAGAGGAGGTGGGGGGAAGGGGAGGGGAAATTGTAGTTGGGATGTAATATATGAGAGAAAATGAATAAATTAATAAATTCCAATAAAAGGCCATTTCCAACAAATATTATAAACTAATTTCTTTGCTTTTCCCCCTCAGATAGTTTGTTTTGAGATTGGCTCTTGCCTCAAATTTGTAGCACTCTTCCTCCCTTAGCGTCTGGAGTGCTGGGAATATACCTGTGAGCCACATGCCTGGCTCCAGCTTGATTCTTGTATTGAAATTTATTAGTGTTAGAATTAGCTTTGTAAGTTGTCCTAAATTGCTTGGTTATACAATAGAATCGTCTTTATTGACAAGTTTGTTAGTGGTACTAGCTCAGTGATGAACCATGTATTATGGAAACCAATTACTGGTACTTAACTGAAAATGTAGCTATTAAAAATTTTTATAATATATATTATATTTGATGTATCATAGTAAACCATATATTACTAGGGGTGGGGTTACATGAAATGAATTGTGAATCAGTTGTTTCATTATATCTATCACTGACATCCAAGCCTCCATATGTACCAGCAATTCTTATTTGTATATACTCTTTCTCTGTGTTTCCTCTCTCCTCCTCCCTTCTCCCACCTTCCCTGTCTCTGCTCACCAATATTTTGCCTTTTATGCAGAACCTGGGTTTGGTCTGCCTTCAGTCGATAACTCTAATTCTGGAGGATGATTTTAACAAACAAGTGACACTCAGTAGGGGAGGCCAAATCCTCACCAGTCCCAACCAAGGCTTCACGCTGAACGGTAAGAAGCAATGCTGTGAGTATATTAGTGTGGACAGCAAACGCCATCCAAAGGGCTCATTTTCTCCTGGCTGATGGCATACCATTTACTGGGTGCTTGTGTTACTCCACCAAAAATGCTGGAGGCCACCATATTTATTGTTTTTTCTCAAGTGGCCTAGAATTTGCACGAGTAAACAGAATCTCAAAAATCAAATGAGATAGACTCCAAGATTTGTATAGGACTTTGTGTGTTGAAATGAGGAGTAGGCCACCCAACACCAGGGAAAGGGCTTTCAGGGTCAGGAGAGTTTTGTGAAGGAGATGATGCATCACTGAACATTTGAAGCTGGACAATTCTTAGGATTAAAGAGGTGAGCTAGTGCTTCATGGAGGGAAGTGAGAGGCAGGTGTGGGAAGCTTGTTTAGGGGCCGATGTAACTGGATTGACTTTGCTACATCTTGGACAGGGTCCGTAGAAACTATCTGGTGCTGATGTCAGGGGTACGAACAGCATGTAGAGGGCTTCATATACAGTAGTTTCCTGAGATGGACCTTGTTTATGTCTGCATTGCAACATAGACATTAAGGATTTTTTCTTACTCTCACAGTGAAAACTCTCAGAAGTGTTCCAGCACGTGTTACAAATCACGTGTCAATGTTACGCAGGCATCATGCTAAGGAAAATCATATAGAAATGAATATAAAATTGTTATCGTTTCACCAGTTTATGAAATGGCAATCTCACACACTTTAGCCAAATAAACAGTGAGTCTTCAGGAGTTGTAATTTGCTTATCTGTTTCTTTCTTTCGGCTTCCTTTATTTTTTTTTTTTTTTGATCTTTTCGACTATGAGGATAGCAGTGTGGAAGTGATTTCAGATGTTGGATATTGGACACACAACATGCAGCATGCTGTATAGTGAGGCATGGCAGAGCTAAGGAGGAGCTGTTTCGTGGCAGTGAGAGAGGAGACAGATCGATGAGGGTCATTAGAACACAAGTGGCCCGCACTTACTGCTGGATTCAGTTGGGCGTGTTTGAGGGAGGCAAAGAGGAGAATGCCATGATCAAAGAATATTTCTCAGATTTATGGCTTTAGGGACCATGTTGAGAAATTTAAAATCTTAAAAATATATTGACATAGGAGCAAGGAAGAACTTTTGGTGACAAAGTCACTAGTTTAGTTTTGAACATTGAATTTGTCTGTAAATGTGTCTCATAAAACAGTGATTAGCAAGAACTGAGCTTTCCATTTTTTTGTTGTTGTTGTTGGCATTCACAAAACTATAGAAAAGTTTTGAGGAAATTGATACTTCCTAATGGATCATGGCCATTTTAGGAAAACATACCATACTACACCACTACGTCATTATACATACATCCATAGACACACACCACATCCCCCATACAACACACACACAAACGACACATACACACAACTATACACATACAAAATGTCACACTCCACACCTCCACCCCATACACCCGCATATAACCCCACACCACATCTCTGCTATACTATCCATCCCCACCACACACATGCATATACATGTACAATACACACACACACACACACACACACACACACACACACACACTGTGAAAAAGATGATTAGAATTCAAACATCCAAGATGTTCAAGATGTTTGACACTGGAAATTACATGTGGACAACAGTCTATAAGAAATACGTGCTGAAGACTAGGAAAGGGGGAGAGAGAGAAGGAAACAAGAGAAAAGAAATCAGCCACTAGGGAAAGATTTAGCCCTGGAGCATAGGCCAGATCTGCTAGCTGGCTACCCACTTCCAGGTGTCATAGACAGAGATGCTCAGTGCTGTGCCCTCTCATTTCAGAACACTGCCCATATGTGACAACACTGATGTATATATGTTCTTTTCCTACAGGCATTGTTGAAATTCAGACTCTGTCATCCCTATTCATTCTTCTAAGAACCACATTTGGTTTAAAGATCTTGTTTGCTATTGATGGAGAAAGAATTTACATTCAGCTCTCCAGTGCATGGAAAAGAAGGACATTAGGTCTGTGTGGCACCTTTAACGGCAACATCAGGGATGATTTTCTGTAAGTATGATTTATGGACAGCTCGTTGAGTTTAATGACTGTCAGTTGAGAGGAGAGCAATTCATTAAAAATGTTTACATAACTGATAGACGGTCAGCAATCACTGGCTAAGTGCTCCCCATATATCATCATATTTATTGTATCGCTATCCCCAATTAGTGTCCTTGTTTCATTAATTAGAGAAGAAACTAAGACCCCCAAGGGAAAAAATCATTCAAGGTCACTTATCTTAGGACTTTTTAAAGTTTTCCCATTCAAACCCCTTTTATCCATGAAATTTTATGCAGTCCTAGGTATATAAATATATAAAATAGAAATATGTATCAAACATCTAGTGATAATAATCTATAGGGACAATTATTTTGAACAATTCTTTGCTATAATATAATTTTACCATTTATTAAAGATGAAAGCAAATTTGCATACTAAGAAGATGAATGTGCTTGTTCATTTTTGCACAAAGAATTGAATTGAATATGCCATACCGCAGGACATACAGCATCTTCCACATCCTCCAGATTCACTCAATATTTTGATTTTTGTAATCATCAACACTGAGAATGCTGTTTTATGCAAATGTGTAGTATGAAATGGCAGAGATACGTTTAAGGTCATTTCAGATGTTCTTGAAAAATTTTATCCTAATCTTAAGCCAAAATTGAATGGCTTTTAAACCAAAACTCCAATCAACAAGTAAAATAGTAATCCTTAAAAAACAAACATTCTAGCACAATACAGTCCAAAGGTATATTAATTTGATATTTACATGGGGGGATGGTGTTAGGAAAATATTAAAAAGACATTTTCTAAAACAAGGCTATATGTTTGTATACGAGTAAAAATACATACAGTATGTGAAGTGCAAAGGGTGTACTGTGTGTTCAGAACCAAAGTTGCAGTACAGTCACACAATGCCACACAAGTGAGTGTTGAGAGAAACACCTTGGGTCACAACATATTTGATGTGATGTGATGGTGTGTGTGTGTGTGTGTGTGTGTGTGTGTGTGTTTTGTGCAGGCCAGAAGCCACCCTTGAGTGCTGCTCCTCAGGTGCCATCCACCTTGTTTTTTGAGACAGGATCTCTATTTGCCCGGAGCTCACTGATTAGTGTAGGCTGGCTGAAAATGTCGCATGTAGCCCAGGCTGGATTCAAACCTGTAGTGTAGCCAAAGCTGACCTTGAACCCCTGATCCTCTTGCTTCCACCTCCCAAGCGCTGGTCTTATAGGCACGCACTCTCCATGTGACTTCGTTTGTCTTAGCATTGAGTTTGGGTGGTTACACATTTAGAAACCTTTGACTGTTGCCAAACTTTTCATGACCCCTTTTCATGTGCATGACTCCATATGTGTCATGACCACGGTTTAAGAAGCTAGGACCTAGCTCTCATTCTGGAACAAGGCTCGGATTTACGCAACGTGACTCAGGATGTGGCTAACTGCTGCCTCCTGTGCGCTCCTTTGCTACATATCAAGTTCAGTGGTCTGCTTTTACCAACTTGCAGCCTTTTAGAAATCTTAATATCATTTGTATTCATTATTAATTACAGTGAGTACTGGTGTTATTTGATACCACTGTTAGCTATGAGACAAACTTTGCTATCTAAGTTCATTGGACTTTATGAAAATTGGTGTTGCATTGGCAGAATAACAGTGAAATATGTCTGTCTCCCTTAATATGAGAATGTGCTTTGCAATACCCGTGAGAATCTGCAGTGCCTGGTTCAGGGTCATGGTGTAAGTACTAGCCATTTGGCCTGAAGCCCACTGGGAACCAGTTAAGTGAGATGACTCGGTTCTTATCCTCCACAAACTGATGTTGCAGTATCAGGAAGGGATTTTAATCATTAAGAAACATGGAATTAAAAAATAACAACCCTGATGCCGGGCCGTGATGGCACACCGTTAATCCCAGCACTTGGAGGCAGAGCCAGGCGGATCTCTGTGAGTTGAGGCCAGCCTGGTCTACGGATCAAGATCCAGGACAGGCACTAAAACTACACCGAGAAACTCTGTTTTGAAAAACAAACAACAACAACAGAAAAACAAAAACAAAACAAAAAACCACCACCACCACCACCACCAGCAACAACAACAACAAAAACAACAAAACAACCCTGATGCCTGTCAGGAGTGGTAGGGAGCTGGGCTGAAGGTAGGGTTAATAGAAGGGAGTTGTTGATCAGTGGATGAATAGAGAGATCTGTCATTTAGCACAGTGCCAAGAGTCAATGTGTTAGATACTTGAAAATTGCTAAGAGGCTAAATGGCCAATTTCCTCATGCAATAATGACAAGAATATGAGGTGGCACCTATGTCCATTAGCTTGGCTTGACCATTGCACAGTGGATACACAAAACTTTAAAGAGGTATATTGTACATCCTAACTACATATAACTTTAAGCTGGCCCATAATATCTATATAAAAGATTCTAACTAAGAAATATTTAGTGATAGGTGAGACAACAACCAATAATGCATATAATGTGTTGAGGTAATTTCAAAATAATAAATGTTGCCCTTTGTGGTCATAGCTAGAAACCGAGTATAATAAGTACAGAGGTCACCTTGGGCTGAGCATCCAGGGAACATGTCATAGAAGAGTTGTTCTCTAAATAACATGTGTTTTTTTCCCCTCAAATACCTTCATACATAATCTTTCCCTCTGTGGTTCTTTCCTTTGTAAATGTTGGTCATGAACGCTGATTTAATATTCAAACCAAGCAGACATTATTTGCTTTTTAATTTTTAGTTTATATCTAGCCAAAGTCAAATCTGGATTAGCTGTTAGAAGAATATTTATCATTTATCAGTTTTCTCACCAAACTGCCAGGGCTATGAGCATTAGGAGGCGACCCTTTGTCCCTGTAATCATAGGACTTGTCCATCCTGGACAGTCAACTGCACTGGACAAGACTTTTCATAACGCACCAGGAAGTGCACTGAATGGGCAAGGAGAGCTGGTGTTTTAATTAAAAATTTAAAAAGTAAAGTTTATTTTACATTATCTCTCATGTCATTTATTTGCTTTTAGATTTTTTTTTTTATTTACTTGAAGTTAGAATAACAATGTAGCTATCACATTTTCCAAACAGAAACCATGCTAGGAGGCTTGGCTCAGATGTCCAGAAAAGACATTAAGCCCTCTTTCTTGGCCTTGTTTGTCAGAATATGGGTTAGCAGTCAGTGGTTAACAGATGGCAGATCTGTCTGCCACTCTCCAAGGCACCAGGCTCCTCCATGCATAAACATTCAGGCGCGATAAGAATGCAGGATAATATTTCAGTCAGAGATAACTCTTGAACATTGTTTAGCTTTCCAACTAAAGTAGTTAAAATTCTTTACTTGACAAAGGTTAATGCGAATCTACAAACATAGTTTAATGGAAAAATATTAATTGAGAATTTGTTTTACATGCCCTGTTAGGGTAAGTCAAGTATGGTTAGCTGAAAGGCCATTTTATAAAGTGAAACACAATAAACAAACTGGCCTACATTCTGGTCCCTATCTTTAACAAATTTATTGTTTTAAGTCAACTAAATGAAATAAGAGAGCCGGGATCTGGGTAGCTCCTCCTGGGAACCCTGAGATATTTTGCTTTCCCTGGGAGGAGGCAGGGAGAAGGAAGGCAGGGGAGAGACATTAATAGAACTCAGGCAGTTTCTTGAATCTTAATACCTTCATCTGAACAAAATGAGACTTTTATATTAGGCTTCTTACAGTTCTTTAGCATTCTGGGGGCTTGTTGAGAAATAGGAAAGGGAAGAAGGAAGAGGGAAGTCGAGGGTAAACTTCAATAGTGTCTTATGCACCATTTTCTTTCTCTCTCTTCTCTGTCATTGAATAAGTGGTCTCAGCTAGATGGTAACCAAAGCACTCATCTTCTAGAAGCTAGGAGAGTGGAGTTCAAACCTACACTTCTGTTCAGACACAGCGTAGCTGTGAGCACAGGTCTACACATACACCCTTCAGGAGACTGGATCTGCCTTGATCTGTGCAGTAGACTTCACAGAGTCTTGCACAGTGCCCAGTAGGGAAATCACTTAGTAAATGCTGGCTGTTGAATTAATGAGTTTTGAGTGCTGCTGAAGGTGGAATTTCATATTTGGCCCCTTGACGTTGTAGTCTCACTTTAAAAAGGTGGTTGTTTCTCTTTTGCTTTGGTCTGCTGAGGAAACTGAAGATGTGGGGAAACTTGAAGGAAAGGTGACGTTGTATCAGTTTTTGCCCCCCTTTTAATGTGTTAATTTTGCTTAGTATTTCAAGCCTTATAATATAAATTGATGTAATGAGCCAAGAGTATAGGTTGCTTTACCCCATACTACTTGTCATTAGCTTGAATAGACCATGTGAACTATGTACTTCTAGGTCTCCACATTCACCCTAATCACACTCAGATTGAATTTTTGGTTCTGTGTGTTATGCTTGGTTATCTGAGTGGGAGCAAGGCCTGATCTTTTGTTTTCTTGGATACCAGCTTAATGAAACAGATTAACATTTCTCTGAGCTACTGCTTTGCTTTCTTTATAAAATGGGCCTAAGGTTGTTTTTTTTTCTCAAGGCAGAAATGAAGATTCAATAACATTATACATGTCCATAATCTAGCACCTTGAAAATCTCAATAACGGGATGCTGACATATTTATATTTCTTAAAATTTGATAGAAAACTTGAAGCTCTAAGATTTATGTGAACATTAAGCAAAATAATATTTACTTATTTGAATATCTGAAGGATATGTGCCTATAAAATGAATGAGAAAGACTATGGTGAGCATTTTCTTGGCTTTCTAGTTCTCCATCAGGCATGATAGAAGGAACACCACAGCTTCATGCCCACGCGTGGAGAGTTTCCTCCACTTGTTTCGCGCCTGTCCATGTCCCGATGGTGGACCCCTGTAATATTAACCAACAGAACAGTAAGTCTTCCTTTCTGTAGACTTAGGCGGGGATGCTCAATATGTTACTCTAATTTTATAACAGTATGCTATGATTTTAAATTATGATTTATTCATTATGGTAAGAGCACTGCCATTCCTTATGTGTTTTTGTTCAATCATATGCCTAAATCCATGCCTTTGAAATGCAACTGAGACTATTTAAAAGAACAGAAAACAACCCATTGCTTTGCATTTAAAAATTTATACATCGTGGGTATTTATAATTTTCTTCTACTTAAACACAGGCCGTGTTTTGGGGTTTTTGGATTCTGGAAACACTCTCACACTGCTGTTGTAGTTTAAGGATGCTCAGCTTCAGTTTCATAGTGTGATAACTCAAGTGCATCTCCTATTTATTCTTACTCACAGCATCTGTTAAGGCTTTATAAGCAGGGGGCTCATAACTTGATTTAGATGTGCTGGGAAGAACAGATAATCTTGCTCCCAACACTTAACAAAAGAAATGTGTTAGATGTTTTTAATGCGACGAAGAAGATTGTTAATCACTCTCTCTTTTTAATCTCAAGAGTAGACTGGAATCTTGAGTCTGTATGATTTATTACTTTGAAGTCCTATTTCCATTTTCCCTCCTTTCCATCTCGATATTTTAAAAATGAATTTACTTCTGCACCTAATCTTATTTGGTTTTTAATATCTTGTTTCTAACATTGGTGATTTCCTTCTTGCTGCTGCAATGACTTTATTAGTTATCAAATTACCATGTAAAGGTTTCAGTGGAATTCACTTGATAAGCTGTCCCTTCTGGCTGTGCTTTTATTAGCCTTCACTTCTTACCATTTCCCCATATTTTTTCCTTCCACACTTGATGCCTTCTGTGGTACATGCTTTAGAGATTTTCTTTTTTACTTTAGCTGTGAACTATTATGATTTCTTAAAAATCCCCAACAGGTAAATTAGGAAAGACCCCCCCACACACACACACACACAAACAGAAAATAGATAAAAAGACAATAATTCTGAATAGGATACTGGATATTTTCTCACAAGGACCTTCTTGAGTTACCTTTTATATAACAACAATACGTTTTGATCTACCATTTCTTAGAACACAAAAGAATGGTCTTTCCAGTGCATTATTTTACTCTTTCAGGATTCTTGGGGTTAGGACTATGTCTCTCACAGTGTACAGTCCTTTGTTTTGCATATGTATGCATATTTAATGCAAAAATAGTACTTAGGTAAATAGTAGATTTTGCCTTCTTGTGGGGGAGAGTGGAGGGTTGGGTTGGGGGAGGAAGCTGGCGGGGTGGGAGGAGGGAAGAGGGGGATCTTTGGTTGGTGTGTAGAATGAATGAAAAAGTTTTCTTAATTAAAAAAATGCCTTGGATCTGGGAGGAGTGGGAAGGTGAATATGATCAAAATACATTGTATAAAATTCTTAAAAGAGTTAATGAAAATGTTACATTACACATAAATATGCTTGGCGTCCTCAACCAAAAAAATTCAGTATTGTTCCTTGAAAGCGAAAAATATCTGATGTCCATCTGTCTCTCAGTGCCAATGACAATACAAAGACTGGCTGATTTTTATCTACGAGGAAACCAATGCATGTAAGGTACACTTGCATCAAGGAACCACATACCTCACCTTTTCTCCTTTTCCTGAAAGACAATAGCTCCTTGATCTTGTTCAACTTGTTTCGCCAGTCCTACACAGGACTGTATTTGGCCAGCAACTGATCTGAAGTTGTGATTGTAGGAACCTGCTTCAAATAATATGATGACAGTTATGTCTCACAGACTTCAAAATGCATTCCAATCCCTAATTTCTATTCACTGTTCACCCATTCCCTCACACATCGATTTAGTCATCAAACAAAAGTGAGCTCCTCACGTTTGCCAGACATTGGACACTGTGTTGTGCAGATGTTGAATCGGATGACTGTGACATCTGCCCCATTGTCTTTCACTCCCGCGACTCCATTGGAATGCAATGATGGCCAGTCCTGGGGTAATTGTGTTTTCTACAGACTTGTCATTACATCCATTATCTGAACCACTTTTGTCATGCACAGAGGCCTGGAAATAATAATCCCCAGTTCCTCAGAGCAGGTTTCCTGAGGTGATCCTCAGGCCTGGGCTGACTGAGGCTACTGCTTCTATCAGCAGCCCATGTGTTGCTCATGTTATTCAGGTGCACTGTATTTTTGGCTAAAAGACGATTGAATGTGCTGTTCACACATTGATTCAGTGCTGTTACCTGTGTAAATTGCTTGACTTATTGGCTCTCATTTAAAGGAACAATACCTTAGGAAAGGGAGATACTTGAGTAGTTTTGGTACCCCACTCTTAGAGTAACATCTGGTCTGGTGTATGAAAGATTCATGACTTCTTGTTCTGTCAGTTGGGTATGCAGCGCACTGTGACGTCATCCACCAGGAGCTCTTTGCTCCTTGTCATGTCTACGTGAGTCCGGGGCTGTATTATCAGCTGTGCCGCCATGATGCCTGCAAGTGTGGAAGCTCCTGCCTGTGCAACGCTCTTGCCCACTATGCCTACCTGTGTGGCCAGCGCGGTGTGCCCATTGATTTCAGAGCTCAGATCTCATTCTGTGGTGAGTATGGCAGCACAGGCAGATGACCAGCTAACTCTTTTGAGGGGTTGGCATTCCTAATAGCCACTTTTAATTTTTTCAAAGAGAGGTCAATATTGTATATAAGTTATTTGAAATGTTCTTATAAGTGTGTAAGTACTGAAAAATAAACAAATACTGTTTGTTTAAAGTAGATTTATGTTGGATAAAATAACATAACCTGAGGAGTGGGCACTATAATGCTTATAATGCTTACTTGGCTTTGCTGCACTTAAACTCACAGAACTGGAAGAGGGAGAGGGAGGAAGGAAGGGAAAGGAAGACACACACACACACACACACACACACACACACACACACACAGAGAGAGAGAGAGAGAGAGAGAGAGAGAACACCAATAACTGTTAATTATTTATTACAAAGTTAGAGTATGATTATGTATCTTGAAAGAAGCGTTAGAAATAACTTGAAAATTTCGAGACTATTTTTATCCCAGAAATGTCATATCTAAATATTGAAGAATATGGAAAAAGTTGATGCTGTGAGTGACACAGCTGATCTATAGTGAGTAGGTCCAATGTGCACTTGGCAGTTGCTCTTTCATGTTCTTGGACTCTACTGCTTCTGGTGATGATGTCTGCTGTTTCGTTTAAGAGAACTTCTGTAGGTTTCCTATAATTATTTTTCCAACTAGGACTCTTGGGCCTCCTGTTTTATTTTTTTCTTTCTTTCTTTTTTTTTTTTTAGTAAGTTTACTGAAAACTGTTACATTCCCCGTTGACACACAGCCTGCTCTTATGTTACAAAAGCAGGGCTCAGGGCCTGCAAAGCTGGAAATAAACACTAGCCCTTAGGTTCCTTACACATCTAACCCCTGCCTGCCCTTGTCCCTCCTTCCATTGAGGCCTCCCGTCTTTGCGAAGTCAGCTTACAGTTCTTCCGGTTTCTGGACGTTTTGGTTGTGAGCCTAACCTTTCATGGCTGAGCCATCTCTCCAGCCTGGCTCTTCCAATTTCTTGTTTTATAAGGGACTTTCCATTCCGCATGAGTGAAATCCCAGATCTAAGATGACTAGAACCAGCGCCCCGCTCCTCTGCTTCAAAGCTCTGTGTTTTATTTCCCTCTTTACTTACAGCATCTGGAATCCTCTTCACTCTTGTGCTCACAAAGTTACATCACACACCTAACATAATTTTAATGGTGTTTGAATCAGAATGGTTGAGGTGTTTGCTTTAGAGTATTTTAAATTTTTGTTGACCTTAAGTAAAGGAAAAACTCTTAAAATTGAATTTTTATTAATTCTTTGAAACTTTCAGATGTTTTTAAATTTACTATTATGTTTTTGAGATTTTTTACACATGAGGATTCTGTATCATTTCCATTCCCCTTTCCCCTCCAACTTCTCCCATGTCTCCCTGCTCCCTTGCAACGTTATGACCTCTTCTGTATTATTATTATTGTATATCTATGTATAAATACCACCTGCTGAGTCTATTTAATATTGCTCATATGTATATGTGTTGAGGACTGAGAACTTGGAATTAGACAACCAATCAGAGGGCTTGCCTCTGGAGAAGACTCATTCTCAACAGCCATTAATTGCCTGTGTTCTTCATCTAGGGGTAGGTGCTCATAAGATTTCCCCCATCCACACTGGCATGTCAGCTGGAGCTGTCATTGTGAAGATCTATTTTAGATGATTTTAACTAGCCTGCCATTTTTAGTTCCATTCGATCTAAAGAGAAATTGGAAGTTTTTTGAAAAAAAAAAAGTAGTATAATCATGATTTTTAAAAAAGAACCCAAACACTGTATGGATCAATAAAATCAAATTGCATCACCTTCATAGACAAACAGATGCTTGCTTTGGTTTCAAGAATATGATGAATGTGATGAGGACCATATTGGTTAGTTTTTGTCAACTCGACACAATTAGAGCCATCTGGGAAACAAGAATCTCAGCTGGGGAGTTGCCTCCATCAGACTGGTCTGTTAACATAACTGTGAGACATTTTTCTTGACCGTGAATTGATGGAGAGCATAACCCACCATGGGCAGTGCCACCCCTGGATAGGTTTTTCTTGGATTGTTGAAGAAAGGGTAGCTGAATATGCACTTGGAAGCAAGCCAGTAAATACCTTTCCTCCATGACTCTTGAGTCAGGTCCTGGTGGAGTTCCTGTGTTGACTTTTCCTTGTGATGGACTGTGGTTAGGATGTGTGAGCCAAATAAACCCTTCTTCTCTCAAGTTGGTTTTGGTCAGTGTTTTATCAAAGCAATGATGAGCAAAGTAGGATGAAGGCACAGCACTGTGAAGACTTAAATTAACATAGGAATTTACTCAGGCTGTAGGACAAATAAATATGGTAAAGGAATTAAGAATCCCACAGAATGTCTAAGTTAACAGCGTCTGAAGAATAGGAATTTCACTTACATGTTATACTCTTACTGAGGCCAGGGGCGTTTTTTCCTATGTCTTTGTTTATCCGTCTATTCATTCATTCATTACTTGATTTTATTTTCGAATCTGTGATGTGTTCCCTGATGCAAGATAGTGTTTGCCACATGATGTATATCCACTTTGATATCTACGTGAGTGAACATATGTGTCTGTGCCTGGGGCTCTTTCTTAAGTGACACTTGTCTGTCCACAGCCGTGGTGTGTCAGAAGGGCATGCTGTACCACCACTGTTCCTCGTTCTGCCGGCGTTCCTGCACCTCTCTCTCCTCCCTGGAGCAGTGCAATGACGATTGTGCGGAAGGCTGTAACTGTCCTGAAGGCAAATTCTATGAAGACACGCTTAACTTTTGTGTGCCCATGTAAGTCACAGGGACGGCTCAACAACAGCCGGGTTATGGCTGTTTTTCCTCCTGATAGACCAAATGAACTTTTGTGCTTGTTTCTTTAAATTGCTAAATATTTTTTTCTCCCTTGTTTTATTATATACTTTTTTTTTTCTTAATGTGGTGAGCTACTCGCAGAAAGCCTCAGAAAGCAGGAATGATTCTATTCTTACTTGATTTCTCCACACCCCAGTTACTAGCAATTACATTTCCCTGTCACGTGAGTGGTAGGATGGTAGTGTCCATTTTCGCTCAGAAAGTTCTTAGCCCTCACAGGAAGTGAAGACTTTGGGTTTGCAGATGTAGAGTTAAAAGATGCAGCAGACGTGTTTTTCTGAAATGCATTTCAGTGACGCTTCTTGGGACTAAACTAACAGTTCAGAACTATTTTGACCTTCAAACTCTGTCTGGTTAGTTTCTGCCATTTGTACATCAGGACTGTGGATGGTGGCAGTCAACAGTGGCCAGTTGCAGAGCAAAGAGTCAGTTGTCATTTCAGTTGTATTGGAAAAAAAAATTCCTGTCTTATTTTATTTACTTCACCTTTCCCCTTATAGATATCACTGCCGGTGTCATTATAGGGGAAGCATTTATCAGCCTGGGGAGCTCATCCCAACACCTTCAGGATTATGGTAGGTATCAATGAATATAATAAATATAATATATATGAATATATATATATATATATATATATAAAACATTAGAATGTGGAATAGGAAATTGCCTGAGACATGTACTGGTGAAACAAAAGCCCTTTAATAGATTTTAGTTCTTTAGTAGATGTTAGGAATGGGGTAGTAATTCAGACTACATCCTGAGGGCTTATGGGTTCATGGTTCATCTACTGACTCAGAAAAAAAATCAATTCTGGGATAGATCTGAACAATACCATACACAGGGGTTACTTATCTTCTGATGTGTATCAAGCCTTGTTCAATATCACTCATAGGAAAACACCCATTCCAGATATAACCTGTCTACTAAAAATATAGTCACCTCCACATAGCAGGACCTATTTATCCACATCTATCTCCTAGTAGCCTCCTTATGGTGGCCCTGCAGGTGTTCACTGCTGATCCTCATGTACGGATAATGGTAGCAATCATATCGAGCCAGAACTGTGTGTTTTCTATTATCCTGGAACTGTTCTGGGCATGCTGTATTTATGATCAATTAAGCACTCATGACTATAAACTGCAAGAGATAGGGTCTGCCATTTTCTTCCAGTTTATACAGAAGCAGAATGAGGCACATGTAGTTAAGCAACCTGATAAATAATGCTGGAATTTATGCCCAGGCACCTGGCTTGGCAGTGTTTGCTCTACTGTAGACCTTGCTTCACAGCTCATTTTATATTGACAGTAAACTATCATTCACACTCAGCTTACCTTTATAATTATTTCCATCTCCTTCCCTGCCACCTGATTACAATACAAAGAAACCATTGCATCTTTTCTTGTGTAGAATGCACTACCTTCTACAGTTTCCTAAGCCAGAAATCTGAGAATCATTCTGACTCCCTTAAAAACCCTAACAACCTTGGATTTGACTTGATTTTTATTTTCTTCGTGTAGGTGAAATCCATTCTTTCCTTCCCATCCCAGTGCCTTAACAATGACACTCACCTTTTCTTTCCTGCGCCTTTCTAAAAATTGCCTTTGCTTTACATTGCTATAACAAAATACCAGAGGTTGGACACTTTATAAAGATTTACTTAGCTCAGTGTTACAGAAGTTCAAGAGCATTGGGGCCACAGGGAAGAGAGAGCCAAGGGATCCAACTGCTCATAGCAACCACCCTTGTAAACAGTCCAGTTCTGAGAGATTAATAATGATTCACTTCAGGTAATAAACATATTTATCTCTTTTAGAAGTAATTCCCTGATGACCAAATCAATTGGTGCCTTAAGCCCAACCTCTGAAAGTATCTCCTTCTAACAGCATCACCATGAGGACCAATCCTTAACACAAGTTTGGGAGTGAATAAATTATAACAAAACCATTGCAAACTGGTCTCCTGTCTGAGCTCCCCTTCCAAGTGTTGGCAGAGCCTTCTTTTGAATTTAATATCCTTAATATTGTTTATTTAAGTTTAGTACAATTAAAATCCATCCTTCCTTAGTGCCAAAAATAAAGCTAATTAGCGCTATGATCTTATTTGATTCCCTGTCAAGTGCCTCTGACCCAGGAGAAGTACGCTAAGAAGACTTGTCTGTCTCAGTTCCTCTATGGTATTTGCTGTATGAATACACCTCTGAGTGATATTCTATTTCGAAAAATGTGGGCACGTGGGTTTCATGTGATGTGGCCCTTTATATGTCAGTTCCTTCATTTTGCAAGTATAGAGTCTGCTCTAAAGCCGAAGGGAAGTCTGTGCTGGAGTTACTGAGGGCTGGCCTGTGTTCCTATTATGTTAACTTCTTGAGGAATTTGCGAGGTTCATTTGTCTGTATCTGGTTTTCCTCTTAATGTTACAACCAATCACACGGCACTTGTGACTCAATTGGTCTTCAGTGAGCTGCCCCAGGATGATTGTCTTAACACTCAAACTGACCATCTCACTTTTGTGTTTTAAAGACTTGGGTAGCTCGGCTCAGGAAATAAAAATAATCACATCAGAGCAGGGTCTGGCTTTACCACTTTTGCCCACCGTATCTCCCGGCACCTGGTTAAGCAGAACAGTGCTTTGTATATTGTAGTTTATATATTTCCATTGAACATTAGACTCTTTCTCTCTGATCTAAGTCGATTCTTCAGAATTGTGTTTATTACCTCTGACTACCTAAATGTCAATTATGAACAGATTTTTAAATTTTTAATGTTTTTTAAAATGTATTTTTGTGTTGAGTGTGTCACATTGTATAAATCAGTTGTGTCTTTCCCCCCTGTAACTAAATATAAACACTTGGACCAGTCTATTAACAATACTGTGATGTTTCTATTCTCATGTCTTTCACAAGACCCCTTATATAGAGCTGTTTAATAAAATATGTCAAAATGAAATGGCTGTCTTCAAGCTGGACAGAAGACAATAATTTATTTGTATAAATCCAAGGTTTGGGTCTATCGATTAACAATTTCTTTACTTCTAGCCAGTGTTCAAATGGGACTGTGAAATGTGATGAGCCAGCAACGCCCTCTACTGGTGAGTTCCCCATAAAAATTTTCCCGTGGAGCCTGTCTCTCAAACACTGCCTCTTACCCTTCTGAAAGAAGGCATCCAGTCCCTTCCATGCTTTCTTACCCAAGCACATGCATATAGTAATATCATGCAGTCAGCACAGTGAGTGTTCCAGTGATTCCTGACGTTTTTCACAACAAGAATTAGAGAGTATTTGAGGGACAGTTGAAGGTAAGCATATAATACTGTCTAGAGCAGTGGTTTTCAACCTTCCTAATGCTGTGACCCTTAAATATATTTCCTCACTTTGTGGTGACTTCAAACTATAATACTATTTTTGTTGCTTCTTCATAACTATTATTTTGCTACTATTATGAATCATAATGTAAATGTTTTTGGAGAGAGAGGGTTGCCAGTGGGGTTGAAAACCACTGGCCTAGAGACCCAGATGGTCAGTTGAGGCACATCACCTTTATACTGTCTACCCCAGCACCAACTCAGGTAGCCAACAGGCTTTAGAGATAACACCCAGATTCTGGTTGTAACACAGTTGTGGATCAGAAATCAGAAAACTCTATCCTAGACCAACACTTCTCAGCTTTAATGTGTACACAACCGACTGGTGATCTTGCTAAGCCTTAGGTTCTGATTCTGATTGAGAAGCAGTACCAGAGATTCTGAATGTCTACCCACAGCCAAGGTAATGTCAGTGCTCCTGGGTTCTGGGGTATGTCTGGGGTAGCATGGTTCTAGTGTTAGTCAAAGCGAATTGAAAATAGCGTGGATTAAGAGCATGGCATCAACACTGCTATAGTCCAGCACTGAGTGGGTGGAGGCAAGGCCATCCAGATTTCAAGGCCAGATTCAACTATGCTGAGTTAGAAGCAAACAGGGCTTGTAAGCAAGACCCTGTTATAAAAATGAAAAATAGAAACAATAGGTTTATAAAATATATCCACTGCCATTTCCTTTAGGATGCTACTTTCCACTAGGAGTATGTATCCTGAAGATCTTCAAGTCAGAGAACTAACTGTATGATTCTGTATTTTCATCAGATGAAGAAATAGCCCCGGATTTTCAGCGACTACAGAAAAATTCTGGGCAAATCATAGTTCTTGGTTTTCATTCTGTTAGATAGTGAGATTTAGGCTCTGTTACTTATTTGAATACACAACTATATATCATTATAAATCAGCCTGGAGCTGAGCATAGTGGCATATATCTCTATACTCCCAGATAAAGAGGATAAAGCAGAGGCAGGAATTACAGGCCAACCTGGGCTTGATAGTGAGACCCTGTCTCTTCGAACACAAAATAAAAAGATGTCCTTTGAATTACATGTTCTAGATTTACTTTGTCAAGATTTAGGTCAGTCTGGGGCTTCTCTACAGTCTACGCTACTGGGCCTCCCCATGAACACAGTGGGAATCCTCACTATGTGCCTCTTACTTAAAGGTAGCTCGTAGTTAAAGCAAGGATGCCTAGGTGGCCTGCCTTCTCTATGGAATCCTCACGATTCTATCCTTCTGATCCTATGTAAGTGTCTTATTTGATTCCTGACAGATCCAAAGCTTTCTGGAGAAGCAGGAAGTCCCCGTCATGCCTCTGTAGCAGTGGCCACTTCTATACTTTATAGTATAGTAAAAACCAATGAAAATAATCATTCATAGGCCAGGCAAGGTCAAGAAGTAACATGCATTTATTATGGCTTCGTAAGTGTTGAAATATGTATTATAGTTTTCAGCCCTTAAAAATTGGTGTTTGAGCAGTTCCTTAAATGCCTCTCAGCCATTTGAGATTCTTCTGTTGAGAAGAATTCTCTGTTAAGCTCTGTAGCCCATTTTTTTTAATTGGATTGTTCAGTATTTTGATGTCTAGCTTTTTGAGTTCTTTATATATTTTGGAGATCAGCCCTCTGTCAGATGTGGGGTTGGTGAAGATCTTTTCTAGGCCCTCTGGATACGGAAGACAGTTGTTTGGCTCGAACTGTTTGGGGGGCACCCAGGCAGGGGGATCGGGATCTGTCCCTGGTCTATGGGCAGGCTTCTGGAACCCGGTTCTTGTGGTGTGATACCTTGCACAGTCTTGGTGCAGTGGGAAGGGGCTTGGATCTGCCTAGGCTCAGTGTGCTGGGCTCTGCTGACTCTCCATGGGAGACTCAATTTGGGAGATGTGGGGATGCAGGTTGGCTTGGGAAAGAGGGCTGGGGGGTGGGAGGAGGGATGAGGGGGGGATCTGTGAGTAGAACATTTCTTAATAAAGAAAAATGAAAAAAATTGTGTTTGAATTAATCAACATATCCTGTTTTTGTACTTCAAGAAATTATATGCTAATTACTTATTGAAGTACCAGGAAAGGTGGCTAAGATTTTCAAGTTCAGAACAGCTTTTGGAAAGTTTGATGACCAGGCAGACTCTGGCTAGGTAATGTTGATAAGCTCATCTACTCAAGGATCACAACATGAGAGCATCCTTTAGTTATAGCGATGATCTGGTCTATGGATTTTGTCCGGATGGTTTGTGCATAAGATTGTGAAGCAAATACAAAGTTAAAGCTGTGTTATCTCTGCTTCTATCTGAAGTCCCCATCTGCCCAGAAGGGAAGGAGTATTTTGACTGCAGGTTTCCTGACCCTGAATTACCAGCTGGTGGTATAAATTGTGAGACCACGTGTGCAAACCTGGCCATGAACTTCACCTGTGCTCCATCCTCACCCTGCATAAGTGGCTGTGTTTGCGCTTCAGGGTAAGTTCCCTTATCTTGCTAATACAATCATCCATGATTTACAGAAAGTAAGGTCTCTTAAAAATATTCTTGGGGCCAGCTAGATGGTTCAGTGGTTAATAGAGCTTGCCTTGGGAATCTAACGACCTGAGTTGGATCCCTGGAACCCACATAGAGGTGGAAGGAGAGATAATTCCATATTCAAAGCATGACACACTTAGTTCCATGTAAGCTCATTACACACACACACACACACACACACACACACACACACACACACGCACACACATGCACACACACATGCATATGCACACACCCACTTACTTAAAAGTAATTTAAAACTATTCTTTACAAGAATAGCTAAAATCTTTGTTTTGACCAGTGAATAACTTTGCATTGGTAGCTACCAGACTATTGTAACTATTTTGCTAAGCTAATTTAACATTGTGCAATATCACTAGAGTCATGCACTGAATTGAAGAGAGAGCACATTTTAAGATAAGGTTGGGATTTCTCCCTTTACAGCTGCAGGTTTGGAAATAGTGACACAATCAGTCACCTTCACTCAAAGCACCATCTAGGTATACATCATAAATATATATATTCCACTGATGCAGTGATTGTCATTGACATTAATTTGTAATAGTGAAGCCAACTGATTTAATTATAAACATTGCAGGTAACTATATTGGGGCTAAACAGGGGGTTGCTTTTAAGTGGGTACTCTGACCTCATTCACAACAGAGCTCAAAAACCAGCTCTGCTGCTGTTAGCTGAATGATTTTTCTACACATTCCTCTTAAGCCCCAACTAGGCAGGCATTGCATGATCCGTAAGATATTGTAAGGTAAGTGTGTGTGTACGTGTGTGTGTGTGTGTGTGTGTGTGTGTGTGTGTAGAGCATATTCAATATATATGAATCACAATTTAGTTGCAGGCTATCTACGCCTCATACATTTTTTTCTGCTGTAGAAATACCACATACTTGTAACAGACATAGAATCTGCAGGCTGTTTGCTTCCTCGTCAGCGCTCATATAATCCGTTCTCCCTGGCTCTTGCTTGTCTAATGATGAATAGAGGGAGGGCCATCTCAGGTAAACGGGTCACTCTTTCTTCCTCAATGAACACGTTTTACAAAGACATTCCCGGGATCAACTCATAAGAAGCGAGAGCATAGGAGGGAGAGGTCTTGTGGTTTGCCTCCCGGGAGAATCACCTTTGTCTAAATGGCTCCAAAGAGCCAAGTATCTGGGAATGGTGTCAATCTGTTTAGAGAAGAAGGGCGCATAAGGGAGAGAAAGAAGGTCACGACAAACAAGAGCCCAACATATGTGAAAAATAAAGACGGGTGGAAACCAGACCAGAGAACAAATGAGCAAGGAAAACAATTTGTCTACAAGGGAAAGAAAATGTTTACTGAGGTCCAATAATTAAAACCAGCAACATTGCTTGATCTGTGTGATTGCGACTGTTGGGATGCATGGCTGATTAAAGCTGTACCTAAATTTTATTTCAGTGTCTGATGCTGTTAACTATTACCTTTGGCTTCCAGTTCACACTTGACATTTCTTTCCTGGCTAACCTTATTAAAAAAACATAGAAAAGTGCCATCCTTCCTTCCTTAATGGTATTGAAATTGATAGAGCTAGAAGCAACCAAGATGCTTCTGGTTGACTGAGAAAAAGAAAATGCGAACAGAAACACTTCTAGTAAAAAGCCGATAATGGTAATTAAGTTATCTTCTCTTCAGTGTGACCTTTTCTGGCTCATGTAGAGACAATACCTTAGTATATTATGTATTTTCCCAGAGATCCTCATAGGGTGAGGGCTATAAAAGGTCTACACGGACCTAGTTTAGAAATCACTGCACTGAAATAATGCAAAATAGAGGAAAAGTCAATATAAAGGGCTTCAGATATTGGCCATCCTTATTAAATAACCTTGGGGCAAGTTGCTCAGTTTCCATTTCTTTTAAAAATGAGTGCAGTGCTATTTGTTTCATGGATGGCTGAGTACATCACAGCACATCAGTTACATGGTAGGTGTCCGGTCAGTGTTTATTACATCTCTTCTCCCTGCCAACCAAAGAGATACAAAATGACTGTGTCTTCCTCCTCCTGCTCCCGGTTTTTAATTAGGTATGAAAAACTCATCAGTCACCTGCATAACTAGTTAAGACTATTGCTTTGTCTGGGTCTGCAGAGATCACAGTCCATTTGACTGAAACAACTAAGGTTAATGAAACAGTATTTTGGGGAAGAGGGTTGGGAGGAGGCATTAAAATACACGCAAAAGATGAAAACGGAATTTACTATAGTGCATTATCCTTAGGCTAAAATGAGTCTGTGACATATTTTAAGGTAGTGTCTGTATAAGAGTAAACAAAGATACTCACTTTTGTTATTGGGGTCTTTTTCACCACATCCAATCAAATATTTAGTTCACTGCGATTAATCCTCTATGAAAAGTTTACACACATTGTTACATACTGAAGGTGGTGAGGAAGTTAGGGACATAGAAGACCGACAGAAAAAAGAGAATTAAAGTGAGACTTAAACAATGAGAAGAATTTTACAAAAAGAACCAAGATTTAAAGTCAAGAAGCCGGGCGGTGGTGGCGCACGCCTTTAATCCCAGCACTCGGGAGGCAGAGCCAGGTGGATTTCTGTGAGTTCGAGGCCAGCCTGGGCTACCAAGTGAGTTCCAGGAAAGGCGCAAAGCTACACAGAGAAACCCTGTCTCGAAAAACCAAAAAAAAAAAAAATAAATAAATAAATAAAAAAAATAAAAAAATAAAGTCAAGAAGATGACAAGTTTGGAAAAGTGAGGTGAGAGTATGAAGCCCAGGGAATAGCTGATCTCTAAGAAAGAAACTGAACCAGACAATGCATCCTTTACACACATACATTTCTTTATCCATTCTTTCTCAACAAAGAAGTTTATTCCACAGCTAAATGATAACAAATGTCATTGTTCTCTTGAGTAGAGTGTCAAGTCTAGTAGACTGTGTACACCAATAAGGAAGCACTACACTGTATACACAGAGCAGAGATCTAAAAGCACGTGTGGTTATTTCTGATGAGGGAATGAGTAGGAATTCAGGGTTTAAATGATAATTTTTTTAATTGTTCTGAAAATGGAATCCAGGATTTCATACATGCTAGGCAACACACACACACACATATATATGTTGTAATATATATATATGTTGTAATATATATATATATATATATGGATGTAAATCCTCAGCCCTATGTTTTATAACATTGGATTATAGCATTTTTAAGAAAATTCATAAAAATGCATTCTATATATTTTAGTAATGATATAATTTGTTCACTTGATTATTGTTTTATTAAAATTATTTAATTAATTACTTATTCATATAAATAATGATATTAATTATCAAGGTTCACTTAAATGTTACATTTTAGTGACTTTATTATATATTTAAATAATATTTAAAACATATTACCATTATATTTATTATATAATACTTGTTAATTATTTCAGTTTATATATAATATTTTGGGGAAAATTTAAGAATATTGAAAAATTATATTTATATTTACAATGAGGGTATTAGAATTTATATGTAGTCTATGCAATACAGATTTATTTAATCTTAATACTAGAATATTTTGGTAGCATACTATTTCTTCCAATATTATGAATTTTAAATATTATATTAGTATTAAATTATATATTCTAAACATTTTATAGTACTAGACATCTTTAGATAGTTTTTTTCTGGGATAATTTTTTAAGAAGGAGGTAATGCTTCAAAGCAAACATTCAAAACAGCATATTAATATAAAGGAACATAAAATACTTGATATATTTTCATTTAAATACACCTAAATCAAACTGTCATGATTTTATATCTTAGCACTGAGAAACAAGCTTGTTTGCTCTCTAAATCCTTTAGCGGAAAACATTATTGATGCCATAATTTACTATCTCACCAAGAACTGTTAGACAACATGGCCTCTTTTAGTAGCTAATAGTAATAACTGGTCACCTATTTTCTCTTCAAATGTGCTTTTTCTAGAACAACCCACCATGTTAGAAATTCACACTTCTGTTTTATATTCATTATGCTACATGACAAAAGGTTAAACCATATCTGATCATGTGCTTGGCATTTAGTTAATACTGTGATACACAAGGACCTTGTGGGGAAAAAGGGGGAAGACCAGATTCATTTTCCAAGGCAAAACACAGTGTTGAATATGATAAAATTATAGACTGAAAGCCCGCCTGACACTTGCAGGTTTCTCTAATCCTGTTACCTTTTCATTTGGAAGAATGGCAGAACACAAAGGAAAATGCTATGTTCCTGAAAGCTGTCCCTGCATCTGGAAAGACTGGGAATATGTCTCGGGGGAAGTCATCTCTACACCATGTTACACCTGGTAAGGATAGTCGTTTATTCCACGCAAGTTTCCTTCAGCAAATGTATTCATTTCAATTGTTTTGCTGACATGACTGGACGTGTCTGATTAGCAAAAGGGAATCATAATCAAGCTTGCGCTTCTTAGAGCTGGAGGCCATTGGGAGTTGAGTAGCTAATTCCTACATGGGGACCATGGCATTTTCAATGCATGTTTGTTAGCCTAGAAGCATGAAATATGACAATTTGACAACAATAGGAGAAACATCACAAACTTATAAGAAAACGCTAAGTGTTACAAAGAGAAGGCCTTATTCAATAGAAGCCTTCCTGTTTGGAAGTCAGTGAGCATAGTGTCACAAAAAATTATTTTTACTAAAATTTCCTTAAAATATATTCAAGTATTCTAAAATTTTGATTGTAGAATCTTGAATATAAAAATTTCATTTTATTATCTATTTTCTGTGTGCCCCAGACTTAGTTTTGGTGTCCGATACTATAAAGGTACATGACAAATTTGTCACTGTAATAGGCATTATCAGAACGAATTGGCAATATTTATAAGGATTATTGACTCCAAATGCTTCTGAGAACAAATGTTTAGGCTACTTGGAAATTGCCAGTGCTGCAGTGGTGGTTCTCAGTAGAGCACTGGCTGCTTTTTCAGAGGACCCTGGTTTGATTTCCCAGTTCTGGGGATCCAACACTCCCTTCTAGCATTCACAGGCACTATGCACACACATAGTGCACAGAAATACATACAGGCAAAGCACCCATACACATAAAATACAAATACTAATTTGAACCTAATTTCTCCATAAGATAACTCTTGTTATTTTTTTAATAGTGTTTGTCGGCGGGGGATGTTCAATTGCACATATTATCCATGTCCTGCTGTATGCACAGTCTATGGGGACCGGCATTATTATTCCTTTGATGGGTTGGAATATGACTACATCAGTGACTGCCAGGTTTTTTTGATAAAGGTTAGTCATAACTACTTTTTGCTTGAACTTGCATGAAGAGAGTGTGAAGAACAGCATGTTGTTCATGGCATATCACATTAGTTTTTTACCACTAATAAAACTTATGAAAGCCGCAGTCATTTTCAACTATTTTCTTCAGCTTTAAACTCATCTTAAGTTTTCGTGTTCATACGGGACAGACTAATTCTTCAGCCCCATGCCTTTGCCTTGTCTGTAAAATGAAGATAGTGATTATACCTAGCTCCATGGATAAAAAGGGCACGATTACACAGTAATTGCTCATTAATGATAAATTATTTTTATTATTGTTAGCTTGGTGTGATGAATATACATTTAACACATTAAACCATATATCTTATTTTTATGAACATATAAACCAAGAGAGATTATTTTTGGTTCTAGAAATGATATATTGATGGTATCTTTTGGCAAATTCCTGGATTTGTATATCTGAGAAAAATCTGAATTTTTTTCATATGTCTAAAGTGTATAGATATGATAACCTACATGCATAGTTTTTTTAGGCAACACCGATCTCAGAATTAAATTTCTAAATGAAAAACTGTGGTATTTCGAGTGAAATCACACAAGAACAGTGAAATGAACACCATCTACCAGCAAATAAATATGTGATTAATGTATTTTTCTGGGCATAGCTCTTATGCCCCATTATGCTTATGTGTGATTCCACCCTATGAGCTTTCTCTAGAAAGTAGAGTAACAATATCTATTTCAAACAGTTCTACAAAATAAAAAGAGAGAAACTTTAATGAAGCTTTTGCTTATATATTAAAGAACTGACGTTCCCTACGAGCCCTTATGTCACAAGTCCCATAATAAGCATCATTGAATTACCATTCGATTTTAAGTTTCTTATAGAAAAAATAGTAATGGATTTGGTATTATATAAGTATGACATCTATCAAGTATATTTCTATTTCTTAATTAATTTTTTTATTTTTTAAATTTCATACATGAGTGCTGCATTTACATAATTTCCACTTTGCCCTCTCCCCTCAAACTGCACTTATATCCCTCTCCACTCTTTGTTAAATTTACTACCTTTTATTTAATTAGTTTTTATGCACACACACATATATAAATACAGCTTGCTGAGTTCATTTAATGTTACTTATATGCTTATGTATTTAGGGCTGACTCATTGCAGCTGGATAATGTGTCAGGGGACTCTTCCCTAGATAAGACTGCTTCTCCCTGTGGAACTTTTTCTAGGAATAGGACCTAGTGAGATTCACACCATCCACAATGCACTTCAACTAGTTTTGTCGTTACTCAGGTTTTGTTTAGCGGACAGAATTTTTGAGAGTTCATGTAGGCAGTTTTTCTGTCATATACAGGAGACACTAGCTCACAGCAGACATCTTGGTCCTCTGGCTCTTACAGTACAATCCTTCTACTCCCTCTTCTGCAATGATTTCTGACCTTTAGGTATGGGGGTTGTGTTGTAGATCTACTGATAGGGGTTGGACAGTTGTTCTCTGTAGTTTGATCACTTAGGGCTTTCTGTAATGATCTCTGTCTACTGCAAACAAAGTTTCTTTGATGAGGAGTGGGAGCTACATGTATCTGTGGGTATAAGGATACATATTCAACATGGAGCTAGAGATTTAAATTTTTTAGGAAAGTGGCAGCAGTGTGTTCTCCTCTAGATTTTGTGGTTTCACTAGCCACTTGTAGTTGGCAAATTTTACAGGACCAGGCATGAATTCCCTCCTATTTAGTGTGCCTTGAGTCCAATTTACATAATTTCTACCACCAAGCTGTTGATTACCTCTAATAGGTAAGAGCCATTATTGTACACTTGGGATATCTTACTTATAGTGGTCATTGTTGTTTATAGGCTTTATATTTGGGTAGAACTATTGGTTGCTTTTCTTCCTTTGCAACTTGCCTACCATCTCTGGATACTAAGTGTGCTGGCTAATTTTATGTCAATTTGACAGAAACTATAGTCATCTGAGAGATGAGGGCTTCAATTGAGAAAATGCCTTCATAAGATTGGGCTGTAGGCAAGACCATAGGGCATTTTCTTAATTATTGGTTGGTGAAGAAGGGCCCAGACAATTGCGGGTGGTGCCAACCCTGGGCTGGTGGTCCTGAGTTCTGTAAGAAAGCAGACTAAGCAAGCCATAATGAGCAAGCCAATAAGCATCACTCCTCCACGGCTTCTGCATCAGCTCCTGCCTCCATGTTCCTGTCCTGTTTGAGTTCCTGTCCTGACTTCCTTCAGTGATGAACAGTGATGCGGAAGCTTAAGCCAAACAAACCTTTTCCTTCCTAGGTTATTTTTGGTCATGGTGTTTCACCACAGCATAGGAACCCTAGGACACCATGAGTGCTAGTCTTCAGGAAGAAGGTTTCTAGATCAGTTCCAGCTCAGTTCTTCAAATCCTGTGTCTGAAGTGTGTAGTGTCTTCAGCAATAAGGTCTTACCTTCAAGAACTGGGAGGCAACCGAGGGCCACATCAATCACCTTTATTGTTTTGCGAGTCTTGTGATCTCCTGAGCAGCAACTCATTTCAAACATCCTTTGTGTTGTTTATCCCTCCTTCTTCCCTCACTGTCTGCATTGGCATCCCTCTCCCCAGCTTTCCCATTTCATCTTCATTGTACCAGTGTCCAGCTACTCCATTTCTTCAGCTCCTGCTCTCCCATCCACCATGTTCTGCTTTTTACTGTCTTGATATCTACAGTTATTCCAGATTATATACTTACATACATTAATATTCACAACTAGGGTTCCCATATAAGTGAGAATATATGGCATTTGTCTTTCTAGGACAGGGTTGACTCATTCAGTATAATATTATCTAGTTACATCCATTTACCTTCAAATTTTATGATTTTAATTTTTTGTATAGTTGCTACATTGTCATTATTCATTCATCAGTTCAAGGGCATTTAGATTGTTTTTATTCCCTAACTACTGTAAATAGAACAGTAGTGGACATGGTTGAGCAGGTATCCCTAGAGTAGGGTATCTAGGCCTTTGAATATATGCCAGGGAGTGATATATCTGGATCATACAGTAGATCTATGTTTAACATTATGAGCATTCTCTACAGTGAATTCCAGAGTTGCTGCACCAGTTTGCAATCCCACCAACAGTGTTTCCCCTTGCCCCAGACTCTCTCCAGTACCTATCATTACTTGTTTTCTTGATCTTAACCATTCTTATTGGGGTGAGATGAAATCTCAAAATAATTTTAATTTTGAGTTCCCCAATTAGTTAGAATGTTGAACACTTTTTGAAATATTTCTTAGATATTTTTATTTTTTCTTTTAGAACTCTTTGTTGAGATCTGTGCCCTCTTTAATATGGCTGTTTGTTTTTGTAATTCTTTTATTTTTGAATTCTTCATATATTCTAGATGTTAATCCTCTCAGATGGATAATTTGCAAAGATTCTCTTCCACTCTGTCAGTTGTCTCTTTGCTTTACAGATTATTTGCTTTGTTTCACAGAAACATTCTAGCTTTGTGAAGTCCCATTTGTCAATTTTTTGGCCTTAATTTCAGAGCACATGAAGTCTTATTCAGAAAGTACTTTTCTACACCTTGATCTTCTTAGGTATTACCTATATTTTCTTTTAGCAGTTCCAGGGTTCCACGTTCTACATTGAGGTCTTTGATCAATTTGGAATTTATTTTTTTTCTTCAGGGTAATAGACGTGGTTTTAATTTTATTCTTCTACACATGAACATCCAGTTTTCCCAGCACCGTTTCTTGGAGATAATATCTTTGTTGCAGTGTGTATTTTTGGCATCATTGTCAAATATCAGAAGGCTATGGTTGTATGCACTCATATTTGGGTCTTCTGTTTCCTTCCACTTGATTATATGTCTGTTTTTGTGACAGTACCATGCTGTTTTTATTACAATAGCTCTGTAATGTAGCTTGAAATCTTGTATGGTAATTCCCCCAGCATTGATTTATTCTCCCAGTCTTACTTTGGCTGTTTAGGGTCTTATATGGTTCCACATGAAGTTTAAGATAATTTTTTTCGATTACTGTGAAGAATGTTGCAGAGATCTTTATTGGGATTACATTGAGTCTACAAATTGCTTTTGGTAGACTGTTCATTTCACAGTATTAATTTTATCAACCCATGAGCATGGGAGGTCTTTTTTTTTTTCATCTAGTGTCTTTTTCAATTTTTTTTTAATTAGAGATTTAATTGTAGAGGCCTTTCACTTCCTTGGTTAAGTTTACTTCTAGATATTTTAGTTTTCATAGGCTATTGCGAATGGGATCTCTTTCTCAACCTGTTTGTTATTGAAATATAGGAAGGCTACTAAGCCAATTTTCTCTTCCTACTTTGCTGAAATTATTGCTCATTTCTCCATGTTTTCTGATGGAACTTTGGGGATTCTGCTATGTAAAATGTCACATCATCTGCAAATGTAGAATATTTGAGTTCTTTTCCTACTTGTATTCTTTATTTTTCTACTCTTGTTTTATTGCTCCAGATCAGTGATTTTCCTGCTCCCTAATGCTGCGACCCTTTAATACAGTTCCTCATGTTGTGGTGACCCCAACCATAAAACGATTTTTGTTGCTACTTCATAACTGTAATTTTGCTGCTGTTATGAATTGCAATGTAAGCATCTGTGTTTTCTGATGGTCTTAGGTGACCATGGTAGAAGGGTCCATTGACTCCCAAAGGAGTTGCAACGCACAGGTAGAGAACCACTGTTCCAGATAGTATCTTAAAATGGAGTGGGGACAGTGGACAGCCCTGTTTATCCCTGACTTGAATGGGATTGCTGTAAATTTTCTCCATTTATGATGCTGTTAGCTGTGAGTTTGTCCTATATATAGCTTTTATTATGTTGACTATGCTTCCTTCAATTAATAAGGTAGACACCTTATTAACTATTGATCAGAAAATCCTATGGTTATCATTTTTTTGGTATGTGTGTTGTTTGATGTTTGGAGCATAAGAAAAGGCAAAGTTGCTAATGGACACCATATAAATGTAATTACTTGTCTTCTCCACTTTGTATTGATCTGTCCTGTTCTTATTCCCTATTGTTTGAATAGCCATCATGTATCATGTAAAAAACAAGCTGCTAATTTTATATTTGTGCAATTAGATAGTATATCACTATATTTCAGGGCAATGAACTAGATCTTTGGATTTCTCTTAGAGACTAGCATGATTATGACTGAATCATAAAGTTAAAAAAATCCTCTGGTTTGACATTTTCTAGTCTTCCAACATGGTAGAGATAAGGCAGTTAAATTAAGTTCTTTTACTTGTAGCAGCTAGCATTTATAGTAAATTCATCGAACTGCTTTCATAGTGGTATTTACATAACAACACTTCTAAACTTTAGGTGCATGCATGTCATCTGGGAATGTTGTTAAAGTATGGATTCCATTTCCATAGCGTGAAGTGGAGTCTTGGGTTCAACTTTTTAAGCAAGGTACAAGGTGGTAGTGATCCTGCATGTCTGGAAGCCACACTCTAGGAAGGGAGGAAGTATTTCTACAACAAAACGAAACAGAATACCTATATATTAATAATTTTTGAAATTATCCTTTTCTGAATAGTTCAAGTCATATTCAGACAAGGGAAATTTCTTTGAGAACATTGTATCAAGCATGTCCTATTCCAGTGAATGTATTATTTCTATTAAAGATGCTTTTGTGGTGTTATTTCTACTAGAGAAAATTTTGCCAATTGGTATTTTCATTTTATATATAAAAACAATTTACAACTGTCTAGCAAAATTTATAGTCTAATCCATGCTCCACTGTCTACACAAACAGTTTCTAATATGTTGTAATGGTCCTTCCTCATGCATTAATTCATTTCAACTATTTTTGTCTATTAATTATAAACTATACTAATAAAGACACATCTATTTTACATCTCTCCATAGAAAAGATTTATTTAAGAACATGTTAAAGTTTTGAGGCAGGGACTGTGTTTATGTTTTCCTTTCTTTCCATCCTCAAGTCATTTGGGGAATTCTGGGCATTTAATGCACTTAGTAATTATCCATTGATATCTTCTATCTGGTTAAAAAATTCTTTATTATCTTTTGCAGTAGAACAGTATCACCCACTATATTTTTACATTTGTTTCTTAGGACAAATTTTAGTGATTATTAAAAAAAGTGTTTATTTTGTGCATCTGAATGTTTTGCCTGCATGTTTTCATGTCACTGTGTGTGTGCCTGGTGTCCACAGAGGTCCTGCAGGGGAGGGTGTCAGATCCCCTAGAACTGCAGTTATAGATTTTTGTGAGTCACCGTGTAGGTTGTGGGAGCTGAATACAGTCCGCTACATGAGCAACAGTACTATTAACTGCTCAGCCATCTTCCCAGACTCTAGTGAGTTTTTTTATTTTTAAATAATGTTTGTATTCATTTGTTGAGAATTTCATACACTGTGCTTTGATCATTTGCTTCCTCTTTCCTCAACTCCTTCTGTATCCAGACTTTCTATCCTTCCCTCTCTACCCAACTTTGAGTTTTCTTCCCACCTCCATCAAGTCCAGTTTGTGTTGCCCAAGGAGTCTTGGGGGTGGGGCCTGCCCTGGAGTGTGGTTAACCTACCATGGGTCACATCAATAAAGAAAACTGACTTTTCCTCTACCAACAGCTATCAAATGTCAGTAATTCCTCAGCCAGGACTGGGATTTTGTGCTTACCTCCCCTACTCTGGGATGGGATTTTGTGCCCATCTTCCTGCTGCTGGAGCCTTTTCTCTGTCCTGCTTGGTCCCGCAGCAGCTTACAAAATAATCACTCAGAGGCTTAATAATAATTACAAACTGTTTGGCTTGTGGCTCAGGCTTATTATTAGCTAGCTCTTACATCTTAAATTAATCCATTTCTATTAGCCTATGTATCACCATGTGGCCGGTGGCTTACTGGTATTTTCACATCTTGCTTCTTGGGCAGCTCTCTGGCATCTCCTCGACTCTGCCCTCTTCTCCCTGTATCTCTGCTTGGATTTCCAGCCTGGCTACATCCTGTCTTGCTATAGGCCAAAGCAGCTTCTTTATTAACCAATGGTGCTAAAATATATTCACAGCGTACAGAAAGATATCCCACAGCATCTTCCTCACCTGTGCTGGAATCATGTGTGCATCTTTCCTCCTCTGTGCTGGGATTTTGTGCCCACCTTCCCTTCTCTGTCCTTGGATTTTTTTTTTGGCATAAGCTTGCACAAGTCTTGTGCATTTTATCACAATCCCTGTGATGAATTCATCTGTGAAACTATCTGTTATAGCTGGAAAATGCCATTTCTTTGTTGTTACCCATCACTGCTGGCCTTTATAATTTTTTCATTCCCTGCTGCTTAAGATCTCTGAACACTGGGGGAGTGGGGTGATATGTACAACCCATTTAGGACTGAGCACTCCACAATCTTTTATCCTGTGCACACAGACCAATTGGAAGTCTTTGTGTTACTTGCCATCTATTGCTAGGAGAAGCTTCTCTGATGAAGCCAACCACAATATTTTCATACAGGTGACCATGCAGAAAATATTCTTACGTAGAGTGTTTGGTTTGGCCAGGAAAGTATATTTTAGTACTTGATGCTGAATGATTGTAGGTCATTTCTTACTGGTACTGCAAAGGAGCAGAGCCAATCTCCTGAGTATTTGTATCCTACAGTCATCTTGGTTTGACACCGTATCCTCAAGTTAAGGTGAATACATCCTGTCCTATTTCAAAAGCTTGTCTTCCCGTGTGTAAAAAATGCACCATAGGAATCATTTTCTCAGTGTATTAGAGGCAATCCCACTTAAACCATTAATTCAATGTCTGGTTGAAGATCAGCTCACTTAGTGAAGGGCAATTTGAAGAGCACCAGTTCTAGAATTGTGTGTACCTATTTATCTGGCAATGTTCTTTTTAAAAAGAACAGTGTTTAAAGATTTTAGAGCTAAATGTTTACTGAATGTTATTGGTAGCTTGAAGAAAATGAAATTACTGTTAGTAATAAAATAGGACATTTTTTTATGATTTCACCATGGGAAATTTTACTGAAATTAATAAAACTATAACCAGGCCCCAAATGTTTCAGGACAAATTGACTATAGCACTCATGATAAGCTAATAAAACAAAAATCTAAAAAGAGAAGTCATTTCATTTCGTCATAAAACATAATATTGTGTGCCAAAGATGACTTAGTGATTACCAATGTAGGCTAATTTTTAATAGTCTTGAAATATGATTATGCCCAATTTCTCAGTGCTTAAATTCTTCTCAGTTTCACTTTTTTAGTGATAGTATTTGTTTAGGCTCACACCATGTGCCAAGACTTCCCATGGCACAGTCTTCCTTCTGGAAATACTGTGCTTCTTTTGAGAGGGGAGGGTGGTAGCTGGCCACCCTCTGACTGGGGGGCTCTAGGGTCAAGGGAGCCTCTGTAGAACAACTTCACTTTTTCCTGTCAGCCAGCTCTCCATCTTTATATTGATTTCACCCAGGCCTTATCTTTGCAGACTGCAGTGCTTCGACCCTTGATCAAACTTACCTTCAGTTTCTTTGGGTCCTAAGGAGGATCTGGTAATCTAATTCATAAAGTATCCACTTTTACTTCATGCCTGGACTTTTAAAAATTAACACTTTTATTTTAAAGGTACACTGTTCTTTGACCTTACCATTGAAGGAAGTTAGGTCTTGCCATTGAAGGAAGTTAGGTCTCACCGTTGAAAGAAGTTAGGTTTGATTTTGGTCATCATTAGACTGAATGTTTTCTTAATACAACCAAGTTCCAGGTATCTCACTTGCTATAATAATAATAATGAATAAATACTTGTTAGAATTCCACATTTAAAATACT